>JAODUP010000059.1:450000-570000 GCA_025642065.1 Paralvinella palmiformis | reverse complement strand
CTGTTATCGTTAATATGTCATGCAGCGTTTGTATTAAAAGTAGGAGGGAGGGGGGGGCTCTTCGTATTTGACGTCTTCCTACCTGTTTCTGGTCAGCTTTAATCAATGTTATGGAAGCTGTCTTAGTGTGGCGTTGATAGTTCAACATGTTGTGCTGTCTGCTGTGTACCATAAGGGGGTTGCTCAAACTTATATGCAGCAATCCATGGGTGGGTATTCCAGGCGGAGCTACAAAGAAATGTGTCGTGTATATGATTTGACCATATAACACGGAATACATGGACACACACTTCTCAAATCACGAAACAATTAAACATACTAACAGGGGGAAAATTGCATGATTACACGTAAATATACCTGAAGTTCGAAGGCTTGCTAATTACACGTAAATATACCTGAAGTTCGAAGGCTTGCTAATTACACGTAAATATACCTGAAGTTCGAAGGCTTGCTAATTACACGTAAATATACCTGAAGTTCGAAGGCTTGCTAATTACACGTAAATATACCTGAAGTTCGAAGGCTTGCTAATTACACGTAAATATACCTGAAGTTCGAACGCTTGCTAATTACACGTAAATATACCTGAAGTTCGAAGGCTTGCTAATTACACGTAAATATACCTGAAGTTCGAAGGCTTGTTTACTAATATACCAACCTCAAAGTAAAATATGACCTGACAGTTATCTTCGTTTATCTTTCCAAGTCGGCATTGTTCCCTGCAATTACACGTAAATATACCTGAAGTTCGAAGGCTTGCCAGTCAGCGTAATATTTTCGTTGATGTCCAGTTTTTTTACTGAATATCCAACCTCAGAGCTAAAATCATGACGACAGTTATCTTCTTTTATCGTCCAAGTCGGATTTCCCTGACAAAGACAAATATTGACCCGTCAGGATCGTGTATTAGTTAGTACAATCACATACAGGTCATACACATACACAAAGGTCAATTTAATTTTTAATCAGATAATGGTCAGTTTTATGTTGTCTACGTAAAAACCTTACACAGAAAATTAGGAAGAGAAATTCAGCAAACAATAATAAAGCTAAGTAACCTTTATCAAACTATTGATAAACAGGTCAGATAAATTGTTCTTTTTAAAAGTAACAGACAATAGGAAGAGCAATTTCATGATAATGGTAATAATATATATATATATAGGAAGAGCAATTTCATGATAATGGTAATAATATATATATATATATATATATATCAGGGTTGGCAAGTTTAAACACACCCCTGATTAAACAGGTGTTTAAACTAGATTGGCTTTACACAGGGGTAGTTGTTTAATATAAATAATAATAATGTATATTTAATAAAGCGCCTTTGTTAGCAGGAGCCATTCAAAGGCGCTGTACACATAATATGTAATATAATAATACCCCAAATAATATGTCTTATAAGAGATTTAAAAGATGATTATTAACATTTCAAGAGACGACGCATTTCTAATATCTGCTGACAACCTATTTCACAAAGTGTGGGGGGGGCTGTAACACTAAACGCACAACCACCATATGACTTGAGCCGAGACACAGGCACCTGCAATAGTGTCTGACTGAATGACCTGAGTTTTCAGGATGACTTTCTAATGGACATCAGAGTTCACACAGGTATTCTGGAGCCATATTGTAAATGCAATGCAGAAATAAAGCAAAAAGACTCATTTACTGAATGATGATGATATTACATGTATAGTATACATGTATATGAATCTAGGACGTTTTGGCCAACGGACGTTTTGGCCAACGGACGTTTTGGCCAACTATTCTTTGAATAGTTCTAAATAGTTCTGACACTTACATATGTAATTGTCAGAAGCCATGCAGAAATAAACTTTAGTTAAATACAGAACATCAAAGTATCAATTTGATAATTTTGTAAATCATTTATAGTGCATAAATGCCTACAAATAAAACATGAAAAGACCCAGTCAGAAGCAATAAGCTAATTGCTATTAAGGTGGTCAGCTGCCACTGTATAAAAATCAAGCTAACTCGCTATAATTTCATAGCCTTCTTTGCTTCTCAACCATGGAAATCATAAACACTAAAAGGGATGGTCTAGATGGCTTTATGTATACAGTCAAATATGTAGGCATATCCAAGAATAGGATGAAACGGAGGTGTGTCAGACGAGTTGCAGGTTATTGTAATGCGATTTTAGAAACAAACTGATTGCTGGACGACTTCCTTTTGTTGAGATTTGACGTTCCTTTCCTTATCCTTATGAAGCTTTTCTTTAGACTTAAGCTCCTTATTTTCCTTATATCCGCTAACTGAATCTACATAGTTAATACTGGATTGTAGTATAGACTGCACATAAGATGGTAGTGTGACGTGTGTTTCCCGAGAGTTGGGGAGTAAGGTGCTCCGGTATAATATATCTCCAGATTGTATAACTGATTTCAGGACTTTGTAGTTGTTGTTGTTACTCTTTGTTGCTATTTGTGGTGAGGTGGGGATAACTGTATGGCCTAATGAGTAATAGTGTGGGACTTTCTTACTCATCGTCATGAGGTGATCGTCATGCTAGATTTATTTATAATTAGTCCTCGTGATGAAGCAGTAAATTACAGACCATAAGTGTCTCCCTCATTTGAGGTAGCTAAGCCACGTCAAATAACTGCCATTTCGGCATTATTATTATTATTATTATTATTATTATTATTATTATTCTATTGACACTCACTGGGTTTAGAAAGGTGCATCAACCATTTTTCTCAACCGTTGTGTATGTAGTGTAGATTAATCTACCTCCACGATCAGTATTATCACCACCGAGAGAAAAATGTCACGCCGCTCACATATATCATTTGGTGTGGTTTATATGTATGAGCATGTTCTTATGTAAATAAACGTGTACATGCACACATATTAATATACCATACACGCAATGATATGTAGATGGAGAGATAGATCAACTGTTTTTACAATAGAAATCAACTTACAGCCATTGCTAGTAGAGTCCACTCTGTATTATCCACTGTTCTGTTTATATTTACTTTCAGCGGTGATACACCGATAACGACTGTACGTCCATTAACGGCAGTAATTAAAAAACTCTCCAAAAATGGTAAGATAACACATCTGCCTACATCAGATGTTAACCAACCTGAAATAAAGTCTTATTTGTTACTGAATAAAGCTGTCTATACACGTATTCCTGATACCTTAATAATAATAATAATAATAATATTCATGCTATTTAATAAGGCGGCCTTACTAGCAGGGGTCATTCAACGGTGCTGTATAATGATATCAGAATTATGAAAGTAAAAACTCAATAAGATGATGATTGATGCTTTATGTCCATGCCGAGATTCAAACTCAGGTGGTAGTGATATGTGATCCAACGCGCTATCAATTAGACCACGGAGTTTTTGAACAATAGTCATTATTCGTAGATGAAAGCAACTTGAAAAGGTTAGTTTTTATAACATATTTAAACTTTTGAAGAGACAACCCATTTCTAATATTCATTCACCGAAAATCTAATCGTTTCTGTAGTTTGATACTATAAATGATACGCCTTTGCCTTGCGAGTTGTCTTTGGCAGGACTCCATCAATTAATGTAGGGTACTCATCAACGATCAACTCAACAATGGCTCTCTTCTGGGCCTTGTTCAGTGAATTCACAAACTGTTTAAACCGTTATATTGACCTATTAATGAAAATACACCATATATGGGCTATCCAAACAAATACCCGATATTCATTGTCAAACAATGTATCGAAAAGAAATCTATCTACTGATAAATATAGGTAGGGTTAGAGTTACATTTTTTTTATTATACTTCACCCGTTTCTTCTAAGTGAAATCTCTTTACAAACTCATTATTCTTTGATGAATGGTTCAGATAGTTAGATAACCTGAGCACTATCCCATATAATGTAATAATAATTGGTGATTTAAATTCCCATGTGGATAATAAGTGTGAAGCTATTAGGTTTTGTTGTATATTGGATTTACACGGATTGACTGAACATGTCAATAGTGCTACTTGAAAAGCTCCATCATAACAGGAGCTCCTTCTGTATATGTCCATTGTCTAAGTAGCAACAAAAGTAAATCCTTCAGCGTTCATATTGCTGTATAGTTCGTTATTAATATGGATAAGACCGATCGTAAACGAAGAAAAATCACATACCAAAATTACCTTGGCATAAATATTCAAGAATTTATGGAGAATTTACAGTCGTATCAACTCCTGGTTAAATATGAGGGATCAGTTGATGAGCTAATATAACCCTGTAACAAAGATGTTCAAAAATATTTCGGCCAGCTTCTGCGACTGAGGTCAAGGAAATAATTACTAAGTCTACAAACAACTCATGTGACTTAAATCCTCTGCTAACTTGGCTTTTGATGAAATGTGTGGTTCAACTTCTCACATTAATAACAGCCAGCATTCTGATTATAAATAAGTCAATGGCTGAATCAGTACTGTCGTTTGTGTTCAAGATATCTGGATTGGATAAGGAAGATGTGAAGAATCATCGTTCTATATTTAGTCTTCCCTTCATTTCAAATTTTATTGATATTATAGTAGAGCACACTGTTCACCATGATAATCAGTCTGCTTATGGTAGATGCCATTCAAGAGGAGCTACTCTATTGAAAGTGCACAGTACCAGTGGTGAGATTTTTGATGAAGGGTACATGATCGCATTCATTATGCTCGAGTTAATTGAGTCTTTGATGTAATCGAATTTTCATGTGGGATCGAGGAAAAAGGCCTTAACCTGGGTAAGATCGTACCTCACTGATATAACTAATTATGTTTCACTCGTAGATGAAACATCAAAAGATGAATGTTTTCATTTTGGTGTACCACATCGATTTATTTTAGTATCACATAATTACTGTATGTATAACAAACCAGTTGGTGAAATTATTAAACGGCATAATATTAAATACCATTTTATACAAAATATATTCATGTCTGTTCAACATAACCGCCTTCGGTGTATCTTTTAGCCAACTTATTTTGTAATTTTCGGGGGGGGGGGTATTCGGGCCGGGTTTTGACATCACTTACACCTCGGATATAATCATTGGTATTTGATGTATGTTTCTTTGCGCAATTGTATGCGACACGATACACTATTTCATATGTTTAATAAAGACAATATGAAACACGTAACGCAGGTTAAACAAGGCCACAGTGGAGTTTTGGGGGTCTTTGTTTGGCAAAGATGAATCACATTCCGAAGATTCTCGATTAAAGTTTCGGCCATGTGAGATGCTAGCAAAGCAAGTTTTAAAACCACTGAAACTTTATTTCTAGGAAAAAATAAAATATATCTCTGGTTGAAATTGATTTTAAATATAACACTAACATTTTGACTAATTTGGGAAACCTTTTCCTGAAGAACATTTCTTTACTAACGTCCAAACATCGTGCCATGACTTACCTTTTTTTACCAAATGCGAATTTACGTTTGTGTGAATGAGAGTGTGAGTAGCGTTGTTAATTAATATCCAGGCGTATTTAATGTTAACTGAATAGCGTTTTGTATTTCTTCATTACATTTTAATTGTAGCTAAATTCAACTTGAGAATCCACGTATAATAACACCAAATTAATAACTGGTTACATTTGTCAACGCCTTTGCTACACCTCTTATAATCTATTATAACTCGTTGCTATATACCATAACTGGCTATAACACCAATAACCGCCAACAGAATGACAATACCCAGCTCCCGTGATGACAAATATTCCAAAATATATTAATTCGAGAACAAAAGCAAACTTGGTGCCGCTGAGTTCATTTACTATATTTACTATTTTTAGTCGTTCTTCCCTCTTTCTTCCTGTAAATGCTACAAGCTACAAATGTAAACATTTAGAAATAATAAAGTAATCACATTGACCTTATCAATGTCTTTAAGAAAACCGATGGGGTTTGATTACAGATATGAGGAGACACCTTACATCCACCGTAATTTGGAAGGTATATCTAATAACCGGATGTGCTGAAATCCTAAATGATGATATTTTTGTCATATTTCATTTCAATCTCGGCATAAATTAAGATACTGCGACCAAAACGTTAACACATCAATGGATACCTCTTACTTACCACTCGCTGCTTCCAGTCTTACGTGAAAATCATGGCCAGTGATTTCTAAATTAGACAATATAAATTATAATTATCACAATCAAGATTATGTATAACACACTGAAATTGGGGCATACGAAGAATTCCCCTGTGTATTCCCTCCCCAAATACACAGATAGTTTCACTCACAAACCCATTTTTCCTATTTCCAACCACTTACTAAGAGAACCGTGCGGTGTGTCAGTAACAAAGGGTTCAACAATAAACCCCGAGATGGCTCTAACAAAGTATGGATGGGAGGTCAGCGGCTTCACATCTTGTATAATAAGAGCACCTCCTCCACTAATAACATGTAACATAATTTTAGAAACAGAATTATTAGGTTATATGAGAATAATAATAATAACAACAAACTTCTATAGCGGCAATATCCTCGAAAAGATTCGAACTCAGTGGCGCAAGAAAGGGTCGTACGACTACAATTAAATATCTCATAGAAACAAAGCCACGATACTTCTCTCTCTCTCTCTCTCTCTCTCTGTGTGTGTGTGTACATTATATTACTGGGGCTCTCCGATAGCACAGTGAAGAGTATTTTTAATTTCGACTCTGTCGACCACACAGGGAAAACTCTTTGAATAATAATTAATACATCTACAAAATGTGTGTGTTCTCGCAAGCACATATACGCAGGCATACATATAATATACACAGTTTAAGCCACACTTATATTAGCACGTTACCTATAAGACATTACTCGACCAATGTCATTATCGCCAAGTGTACTCTGAGACACATTATTTTTGTACTCATAGAGTACAACTGATGACTGGCTAGTTTGTACTGGGACAAAGACTTTACTAACTGGCTCAGACCATGACTGTCATAGAAGTGACAAGGATTTAATCAACAACGTATAGAACATTTCGATGAAACTAAATTTTAATTTAGTCATGCTAATTTATTATATATATATATATTTATATATAATTAGTTACGCTATTATGACATCATAATTACTGTTAAATACTATTATATATATCTTCAATGAGAAGATTAGATTGAGACAATAATCCACTTTAACACGGAATACTCCATAACATATTTTTAATACAACGGTGATTATTTTACAACTACACTGAATAATAAATATTACCTTGATATCTTCTGATATATTCAGTTTGTGAGTCTTCTGGTTTGACGTCAAATTGGCTACTATAACATTACCCATAAAGTCTATGGTAATAACAGAGGATGGATAGGTTTCGTGGAAGGTAATTAATCTGTTCACACCTAATAAAAGGACAGGTGATATATAAACAGCCCCTTAATAGATTAAAGTGTTGTTTATATATATGTGTGTGTGTGTGTGCATTATTGAATCATAAATTATTTGTATGTCTTTTATTAATTGAATATCACTATCTATGCGCAGACTTAATCTCTCGTGATGTCTTGGAAGTGCGAAATTGAAATAGCACCGATCATTCTTTTTTAAATTATTATTATGTTTCTAAATAAATATCTATCTATCTAAACCCACATATCAGGGTTCAAATCCCAGCGAATCGTGTCTGTGTGCTGGTGTGTTCTGCCTGACGATATATATGACTTACCCATAGTGGAAAACTAAACAATGCAGTATTTATTCTGATACGGGTTCAAATACTGAATTTATATAATACAAGCTTACAGGCCTTTAAAGTTTGTTCCTGCATAAGGCTACTTAGGCAGCGGTCGAGGTGATGTACGCCGCCGACAAGGTGGACACCACGTGACTTGAATGTTGTCAACATAACGGTAATTGCTGACATCATAGCCAAAACACTAATGTCATATTCATCGCCACTCTTTTGGCAGATTTGTTTACGAACACACAAAAACAAACACTTTTATTTATAAAGATATATCCCGGTCTATAAACAATGGTTACTTATACTGATTCAACCTTTCTAAGAGATTTTATACGAGTTGGAGCTGACGAAATATCTCTTGTGTATGACATCACCTCAGGAGTACCTTTTTTGTGAAAGTCATTAAGATCGCCTCACGAAATACGATAAACAACTAAAACATATCTAACTATCTAACAGAAAAACAACTAAAAATATCTAAAATAAAGGAGCCCAGTGGGGTATTAATACAATTATCCGCGCGTGAAAGAAACCCACTGACGTTTATAATCGGGTAGGTTGATACATATTATACAAATCAATTTGAGCACTGGATAGCTGTCAAGACATAAATCAGATTGTAAACAAATATTTGGTGATGAATATAATGGAAGAATGTGAGAGTTCCTATAACTATAGTTCTATTAGATAACAATGAACCAATAAATGCTTTTAACACAATTTATATAACACATTTGGCTTATTTAGTCTTAAAATCACCGAAATGTGTTCTAAATGTTTAAATATCGATTAAATACGTAATTCGTTAAAAGATAAATAAAACAGACTTAATTAAATAAACAGATACCGTAATTATTATCATTTACAGGGTTTTTACAGACATATTATTTGAGGTATTATTATATTACATGTTATTTGTACAGCGCCTTTGAATGACTCCTGCTAGTAAGGGCGCTTTATTAAATACACATTATTATTATTATTATTTTTTATGTACGAACCAGCTGTTAATACCTTTTAGTTCCTGGTCAGGTAAGGTCAATTTCCCAAAAATCTCGACGCCTTATCTACACATGTACATAAATAATATACGTTCGACATTTTCCATGTAAGCTACTGACTTAAGATAAAGTCTTAAACTTGTTCATTGATAAACCAGAGTCTAGTGGTTTTAATTGAAATTATAGTCCCTCATCAGTGACCCAGCTGAGACATAGTTTGACATCTATATTCTGTTTCTATGTAGCATCATTTTGTGACGTAGTTCAATATCCATTGTTTTGGGGGGCACAATCAGCACCCAGTAGGGGGAGGCGGGTAACAGGGTCGCTCCTTTTAAAATAAGACCAATCGAAAAATGTATGCATTGAAGAATACATTTCTTGCCATATACTTTGAAAATAAATACGATTACATGTATTTCCTTGCGCATGAGAGAGTGGGTGATTTCCTTAGCTTCCATGGGAAACATCCGACAAATAAAGACACGTTAGTTATATTCGAACACTGGCCAGGAAATGCTCTCGTTATTTGCTCAAATGTATATTTAATAAAGCGCCCATACAACAACACCCATATATTACAAACCTATCATGCCAAACAGAAGAGAGACACTGTTGGTGACCATAAAGTACTTGTGACCGTGTTGATCAAATATCGTCTGGTCCACCATCTTCCCTTCTGTTAGCATGTGAAGTTCGTTGAAGTTATTTCCACCGTCGTAGGAGTGTAAGATCTAGAGGTGGGGAAAACACGTACTCGCTTGTGTTTTATATCAGTCTGTGCATGCTGCATGAAAATAAGACCACTAGCTCCATCTCTATCAAATGTCATCTGTTTTGGTGAGTGTATGTGTGCCTGTTTTTGCTTGTTTCTCTGTGTGTATATATTTACGATATATATATATATATATATGTGTGTGTGTGTATGTGTGTGCGCGTGTGTGTGTGTGACGCTGGCTCACAGTACTGAAATCCATAAATCCCCTCAATAAAAAGCTATACATTCATATATACATTCTCTCTCTCTGTCCTCACATTAATCATCCACACACACCAGCCCGTTACTAATACGACGATACCTGTATACCTATACATTCATATATACATTCTCTCTCTCTCTCTCTCTCTCTCTCTCTGTCCTCACATTAATCATCCACACACACCAGCCCGTTACTAATACGACGATACCTGTATACCTATACATTCATATATACATTCTCTCTCTCTCTCTCTCTCTCTCTCTCTTGTCCTCACATTAATCATCCACACACACCAGCCCGTTACTAATACGACGATACCTGTATACCTATACATTCATATATACATTCTCTCTCTCTCTCTGTCCTCACATTAATCATCCACACACCCACCGTTTCTAATACGACGATACCGTATACCTATACATTCATATATACATCTCTCTCTCTCTCTCTCTCTCTGTCCTCACATTAATCATCCACACACACCAGCCCGTTACTAATACGACGATACCTGTATACCTATACATTCATATATACATTCTCTCTCTCTCTCTCTCTCTCTCTCTGTCCTCACATTAATCATCCACACACACCAGCCCGTTACTAATACGACGATACCTGTATACCTATACATTCATATATACATTCTTCTCTCTCTCTCTCTCTCTCTCTCTCTCTGTCCTCACATTAATCATCCACACACACCAGCCCGTTACTAATACGACGATACCTGTTTACCAAGTACAAACATGTTACTAATACGACTATACCTGTTTACCAAGTACAAACAGTACATTCGATTTAGGTTCTATTTCAATGTGCGTAATGTTATGTTCGTTACCAAAGCTGTATTCGTCGAACATTAATTCCGCCGTATTGTTATCAACTTTGTTCTGTACTTGTAAATGTACAGAACTATCCTGTAAAACGGTATCAGAAACAGTAAGCAATAAATTGTATACAGCAATATACATTACATCACATTAATAACACACATACACACGCACTGTGAGAGAGACTAAATATGGTGTAAAATATACAATCACAACAAAATGTAAATTTCACGTGTCTTATCCAACTATTACCTCTTTTTGGTATAGTATCGCTGTACTATTGGAGTGCATGTTGTATACGACATCTAATATTACGGAATTAACAGAGGAATTAACAACTATAACAGAACTCCACTGTAAAAATGGCTCTTGACTTACAATCGCTTGTAAAACCTGTAAGCATATAAATTATATATATATATATATGTGTGTGTGTGTGTGTGTGTGTAACTATAACACGAGTTATATCATCTATGGTATTCCCTGTCTAGTTTCACGTAATATATTTGTTGTAGCAGGTGCCTCTAATAGGATGATCAGAGCAGCTCTTTCTCTACTTGCTAGCTCAGCAAATATATCAACAATTAGGTAGACCAATCGTGAGGTGACAAAGGCTAGCAAACCTCGACCTGGCCAAGTCAGAATGGTACTTCATCTTTCACTTCGCCGCATTACCTTTGGAGATCTCGGTTTGTTTAGCCTACCATGTGCACAAATGTGGCCGTAAAAGAGTAACATTTAAACATGGATGACACGTTTCAGAGTATGACCAACAGACATGGGATGGGGTCAATTCAATTCCCGGGAAATTTGGGTAATTGATGAGCAATTCCAAAGATTGCTACAAAAAATCCACAAATTAATTTACCATATATTTTTTTTAATTCAGAAATATTTCTTCCATGACAATCCTAGTTGGAATATACCTGTTAGGAGTAGTTATTCCACGTAGGTACTCAGGGTAGTTATTTGAGTGTAGTAGGTACAAAATGGAATTGGGATTGATAAATTTGAAATTGATAAATTTGGATTTGATAATTTTGATGTGGAATTGACCAAATGGAATCGACCCCATGTCTGAGCATAAACCGACCCAGTAATCAAAACATCTAAGTAATCCAAACTATAATCAGGACACTCTTTTTGCGCAGTGGATATAGTGCTGTAAACTTCCACGTGAATGTTCGAATCAAGCCAAAGATGTTTCTTCGGTGGGTAATCTCTCAGTCATTTGATCCAAATGTGACCAATGGTAAGAATATGCAGGGAAAATTAAATGGAAAAATACTTAAATGTAACCGAATGACTTTCATCATAATAATAACAGTCTTCTCATGCTATTGTTTCGAGTCTATGGTAATTGTCTGTTACTCTCTTTATCTTTGACGAATACAATGTTGTAATTCTTCTTTTAATGTTCCGACTATTCGATTACTGTGTGCTGCAAGTTATAATTAACATTTATCCTCATTTTATATATATATATATATATATACGATAAATTATATTGCCATTCTTGTATAACTGTCCCCACACCCATCTTATTAATGGTGGTAATCTTTGGTATAATTATTATAGGTAGGCCATATATTGTCAGTTCCATATGTTTTTATGCTATTTCATATCATTAACTGCACCAAATCTCTAATGACGCTTGCGCCTCATGTTATAATTATATGTAAAAGGTTTGCTTAGTACAAATTAGATGTGCTAAATCAGACCCAAACGAGAAATCGTTTACAAATATAAATAATCATGTCACACACACAATGTGTGGTACCAAGTCCAGATCCTGCTGTTAATGTGTACGGAACTTAACAAACAACACGCTAAAATGTATATCCGGTTATTCGTGCAGCGACTAAATAACTAGTACCTTTATGTTGAAAATATGGAGTCGACACTAGAAAAGTCATGGTAAATAGGTTTTTGTGCTATTTTGGTCGGAAACTCAGATGGTCGGACTAAATACGATTGGATTAGTTCGGACACCACTGTAAGTAGATCACATTTAGCTAATTTTTATTCATATTAATCATTTGTTTTAAGGAGGGTTTTGTTTGGAGTTTTGCTTTTGTTTTTATTTATGCCATTTGTTTGTTGTTTACTATTAAAATATACGATAATAATTATAATTTAACACACCCACATAAAACCTGATATTAATATATAAATGTAAAGAAATCCAATACGACTACCTGCTTGGATCCTGTGTGACACTTGAATATCACATAGATAACATCGACTGAAACAATACATCTAAACAATGAATCAAAGTAATATATACAAAATATACGATAGACATAACAGATGTACTAAAAAAAGTTTTAATAATAAAATGGATGTTTGTATCATACCAATAGGTGACTGTTGTAACTCATATAAACAACATCTGGTATACTTTATTTGTCCATTCTGGAAAAAATACAATACGGTCAATAAACATGAAATAACAGCTTCTACATTTAGGAGTTTATAGTACGATTAAACAAATTTCAATTAGTGTATTGTACGATATCTCTGTTCTGTAAGACGAAAACTCAAAAGATAACTTAAGAGTGGATGGTGTATTCGCATGTAATAATACTAATGGCCGAAATGGCAAGGTCAAATGTGTAAGACGCATATGGTCTGTAATTTACAGCTTTACCGCGGGAAGTAATTCTAAATAAATTTAGAATTTACAAAATATGGCATATTCAGTGGATAATAAACCTTGCTAGTTGCCTGGCTGGATGATAAACTCATCTTACTATATTTCGACGGCCGGGATTCGAATCTCCGACCTCCCGCACGTCATCGACATAACCATGGGTAAATAGTTGCCCACTCCACCCACGAGGCCATACAGGGCTGTGTGTGTGATTCATCGACATTTTTTAAACAAATGTTTCGTGTAGCTTGTTTTAGGTGATACATCCTGGTTAATGTTTTTTTTAATATTTTGTATAAATGCCTGACGTAATGTGTGTAATGCGTAACATTTTAGTTAATAGGTCAGGTTAAATATGCTGAGCTTTAACAAATTATTACCATTTTAAAGTCAACAATTTAAGTTATAGAAATGTACAGGTGAGTTGATAATTAAATACTTTCATTAAGAATTTTGTTGTTTGTTGGGATCTTCTCTTGTTTTCTTTACTAGTGATATTCCTTTTGTTATTTTCTATCTCCTGTCTGAACAGTTAGCATTATATGGCTACGGGTCTATGTGCATGCACACACACACACACACATATATATAAACGGGCACCTCTTACCAGAAGTTTGGCACAGCCGAATATATCCGCCAAAATCGTCCAGTTGAGGATTTGGTTCGTAGAATTTTCCATTGTAAAACCAATGTGACTACTAATCATTAAGCCGCTAGATGTCAGCACTAGCACGTGATTATTAGTCAGTACTACATCGAGCAGTTGCGACTTGTTACAGTTACCTAGACAACAAACAACAATGATCATATGTAGTCTATAGTTTACAATTATAAAACCCTAGTTATCGTTATAGTTTTCACACCTATGTTTATCAGTGAGGAACTACGGGAATAACTTACTGATGTATTGACATAAGTCTAACAAAAAGTTAGACGTGGTATTCCCAATAAAAGCGGAGTATGTAACCTTTATACCAAGACGACCTGGATAAGAAAATAAAACTAGCATTTCATTTCATACAATCATTGAACACCAACAACAAAACAATAATAAGATATCGAAGTGTCAAATATTATACATATTTTTCAAAAAAAAATCAAAAACCTATTAATTTTATTTTAAATTCTATTTTAAAAAACAAATTTAAAGTTGAAGAATAAATATGCACCCAGCAATGTAGGCAAGAACAATTCAGAAACATATCGGGCTATATATTTGATATATTGTGATAATCTATTTTTATATTTGTGATCAACAGTCATACTTTTATTACCATGACAATTACTTATTAATTTTAGTAATTATATATGTATTCCAGCTCTTGTGTTGTGTTGTAATGTATGTTTTTACATTATGGTAAAGTGGTCTCTGGCTATGTAGACATTGTTGTATGTGTTTATGAGAAATAAAGATGATTATTATAAAAAATATATATGGTGCATGATACTCTATTATAAACTTAGAGCAGAAATAATGTAAAACATGATTAAGTGAAGCCATTTATTTTAGTTAGTTTAGAAAAATACCACAGGAAAACAAACAAAAACACACACACACTATATATATATATATATATATATATATATATACAAACCAAACTATTTCCAGGGAAAGGCAATTCTATTTGTTAAGGCACCAAAATAAAATCTTTTCAACTTAATTTACTAAAATCATTCTTTTTCTAACAATATACATAATTTAGATTGATAAAACCACTTTATTTAATCTCCACTAATTGGCTCAAATCATTATGATGATATATACCCAATGCTCAAAAAGTCACAATCTGAACTCTACAAAGGCCAACTATAATTTATAAACCGTCATTGTACAGTATATGTTAACTACAGAACTAAATGAGGCCCCCCTCCACCTCCCTTATGATAACATAATAACAAAGATAAATACAACTGGTGTGTGTATGTGCATATATATATATATATATATATATATATATCACTAGGGAGTATCCATGGTAAATTGCTAGGGCGGTTAGGGGTCAAACACCGGCTTTTGTACAAATGGTGTGACCCTTTCCTCAGGTTTCTATCTAGACAGCGTTGTGGGTTTTTCTGTTCCCCCCCCCCCCAAGAAACAGCTCTCCTCCATCCCAACACCAACATCTCATTACTTTTGTTGTTGTCTGAAGGTTTTGCATTCCATATTTCGAAGGTACAATTCTCTGGATATTTTCTCTACGAAACGTATCATGTGATGTGCACAATACTTCCAGACATATAAAAACAATTAATTATTATAATTACCAACCTGGGGAAACAGATGTCCACGCCATGACAACATCAGCAGCACAGGGAGATACAGTGACATGCCAAACAGAACCGTCAGATATCAGCTCTGTAGCTTCTATAACCGTACCAAAGCTCCACTGTAGAACTGGCTCTTAAATAAGAAATCAAAAGCCATTTATCACACATCACACATCAGCAATGCTCTTTTAATAATAATATAATGCAAATTTGAATTCAACGCATTGCACATTGCCTAGTCCATTATATATATATATATATATATATATATATATTATAATAATGAATGGGCAACATTAATTCGGTTTGAGCTGTTCTCATTAATTTAAACCGATCTGAAAACAAACGTTATCTAAATGTGTACCAGAAGTTTTGAAGTAGATATGCCGAATTAGACAACATTCTACGCCTCTCGTCCAATCAACGCATTGATCCAGAATTAGACAACATTCTACGCCTCTCGTCCAATCAACGCATTGATCCAGAATTAGACAACATTCTACGCCTTTCATCCAATCATTGCATTGAGCCAGAATAAGACAATATTCTGAGCCTCTCGTCCAATCAACACATTGATCCACAATTATGATATCTTTGTTCTAATGGCACTAACACTGGAAACCGGATACACAAGATCTGAACCACAAGAGCCTGATAATCGAACTATTAATTATGCCAATTAAATGTGTAATTAAAACGTGTCTATTGACGATGTTGACTGTTAATAGCTAGCCCGCTGCGAGTTGAATTCAACACACCGCGTAACATCCGCCACATCCCAAACAAACGGCCTCCATATCTTTAGATGTTGTGGGCCGTTTGTTGCGCATCGCCGTAATCTGATACAGACCTAATTAGATCTTTACCTGATCTAATGTCCAACAGAGACATCACTGTAACGACAATCGTTTCTTCTACACTGACATTCACCGATACAAGCCACTGCTCTTTAGACGACAGAGCTATCAGAGTATAGAAATAAAGGTAATAATACTTAGTGACGAGATCCCCGTAATTATAGGGTAGCATGTCATTAGCATCCTGGCACGGTCTGATAAGCGCGACACTAATAATTGGCATGGCATATGCACGTGTGTCTGTGTTTATTTGTGCGTGCATGTATGTATTCGTGAGTGAGTGAATCAGTGAAAATGCATTGGCCCAGCGAATTTGAAATCAAGTAGTTAGGTACGTGTTTACATATGCTAACAAAATACTACTTTTTATTCCTAGTTAAAGGCTACTATGTGTGGTATCTAATAACCTAGTTTCTGGGACAGAACAAAACACTCGTGACTTACGGCTGTCATCTGTCGTAATCTGTGTTCTGTTGATATCAATATGCCACTTGAAGGTATTCTAAACAGTAGGAAAGTCCACGTTATGGTATGATAGTTGCATCAACATTATTTAGTAAAATACTTACCACATTTTTTTGTAATAATAGTTAAACATTTATACTGATATACTACAGTAATAAGCTTACATATATATACTAGTATAGTGAAGCGTTCCTACCAACTAAAAGTCCATCATATTACAACTAAGATGAAGACTATTATCACCAACAGTCAAACTTACATTGTTTACTGGCGTAAAATAAAACCTTTCCGACCACGATTGGTTGCTAATGGTAACAACAGCTGACGTGGAAGTCGAGTTAATCAGAGATCCTTCCACATTCTCTAACCAACAATCTAAAATCTAATCAGTCGTTTTATTAGAATATTTGATCAAACGGCTACGTAACAACATGATTTAAATTCTATAAAAATCACACTACGGTGCTGGCATAATAAATGTGTGTGTATGTGTGTATGTTTGTGTGTATAGGCATGCGCGTCACACCTACCAAACTGTTTTCACGTAGGAAACATTTATTTTCTTTGGTCATGCAATCTGTAGAGTAGCAGAGTATCTGACATTCTGCTATAATGATAACATTGTATCACCATTATATTGAGGTATCAAGTATAAGAACAGTATCAATCAGAACAACAGTCAGTATTAAAATGTGTATACACGCCATTATTATAGGACACTGTAAGCTTCACCTACAGCACAAGGAGATTAATGGCAAATAGTCTTGAAGCTTAATTCACAGATAACTGAAATATGTTACCCGTTACTGTAATATAATATTAGCTAATACTGTCGGGGGGGGGGTATATTATATTTGTATAATATACTGGTATAAAACTCCCCTTGGGTGTAACAAGAACTTCTATGTGTAACGCTATTTAATAATTAGTGAATAAATATTATATAAAGGCGTGATAAATAGTCACGATGTAATGAACTATAAATAATGTCATATCAGTTAGTTCATTAACGAAATATATTAAATAATAATAAAACATTTATACAACAATCAATCCAGCAAGCCATTATCAGATATCTAGAAACTAGTGAAATTATTATCTCTCACTGGGAATTCAGACGACTAATGATATTGATCGCGGTTCAATCATTTAAACGATTACAGGCAAAACAGAAGTACACCTACAAGCGGTAATCCAATTTCGCTAGAATTCTGAGCCATTTAAGAAGAAAGGAAAACTGGGCCATGTAAGTTCTGAATCTTATCAATACAGCTTAAGTTGGCATATTCAAAATCAATACTGTCTAGAAGAGGACCTATAACACCAAATAAGACCATAAAATTAGCAGTAAACTACGTGGTCAGATGCCAACGAGCTCGCAATCATGATTTCCTCAAATAATCATAATTACCGAGGTTTAGTTGAACAGTTCGAGAAAAAAATTGGTATCAATCACCATACTGTGTAATTTATGTTGCGTGCACACGTATCTAAAAGAATCCGGGACAAAATCTCACAGTAAAAAAATCCCACGGCACAAAATGTTCCCGGACATAATCCCACGGTACAAAATACCACAGGACATAATCTCATAAAGTGAATAGAGGGACAAAATCCCACACAATAAAATTAAATTACATAGTAATAATAGAACCGTATTTTATCATAATAATTTGTTCCGTTCAAGTAAAGCTCATTGATACAAATTACAACTTATATTTCAATGGGCTCCAATTACAACAAAAGTTAATGTTATCAATTAACTGAGCTTACTTAGGTTAATCTAAGAGTAATTATCTCCAATTAAGAGATCAGCTTGTATACAATTATCTGCTTGAAAAGGGACCAGATCATAATAAACAATAAAGGCTTGGAATCATGTAAATATTCAGTTAATTTTAGATGTAACCATGTCAATATTTCCAGGCATTATTTCACTATATTTGATAATTCATGACGTTTCATTAATTTAGCCGGTAATAAATAAAGATAGTCATCTAATTTTATTGAATATATTAATAAATAAAGAAAAGAAAGTGTTTAAATTTTATTGTGTGGGATTTTGTCCCTCTTTTCACTTTCTGGGATTATGTCCTGTGGTATTTTGTTACTGTGGGATTGTGTCCGGGTAGATTTTGTACCACGAGATTTTGTCCCGTGAGATTTTGTCTGGATACCATCTAAAGATCTGTTATGGCAAACACTTGTATTGGAAGATTATTGATCATAGTTAACATGACGCGAACTTTATTACAGAAAAAAATACATTATACGATTTGTTCATTTATAATCATAGAAATTAAATGAAGAGGTTAATTTTGGACGTTTTTTCATTTCCCCTGATGCCACAATGAACCATCCGAACGAATAAACAATTTAAACATATATAATATATCAGACTTATAGGGTGTAATCGGCTTAATTCGAGAATGCAACATTAATAATTATACCGATGTATTATTTCTTCTGTGCTTATCTTTGTACCAGCAAATTATTGACTGGCGAGAGAGGGATAACTACAAGTTATATTAATATTATTATCATCATCATTAATATTATTAGATTATTTATTGGATAGCTGCATGTTTTAGTAACTGAGATTATAATCTGTTACGTAATCCCAAATCTCAGACTTGTGTAATATGGTTTAATGTCCAAATATAGGATGTAATTACAATGTAGACGAGAAACACATCCGTCACCATTTACAACCAATAGCCAAGTACACCTCCACTAGCTCACAGCCAATCAGAGCAGTTTATACATAAACTGTACACGTGATACAATATGTAAACTGCAGTTGCATTGCTTAATTAACCCAATAAAGAGTAATATTACAATAACAGTGACGTAACATAATCTCCCCTCCCCCTCCCCCTAACTATTTAAACGCGGAAATATTTAGACTAAAATAGACCCAGTACAAGTTATCACTCTACTATCGTTTTATTGTTCAGTTACTTAGATCTGATCATAATTCGACGCACTGAATACATTTAAGTTTTCAACATTGTTTTTATCTTGTATGGGCTATTTTCATGTCCGTAAGTCACATGGCTTCTTTCGAGTTGCGTAATCCATTCTAATTCACAAAAATTAACGCCTGCTTCTTAAAACTATGCCAACATATAAACGAGCCTTTAATTCGTGTTTTTTAACGATAATTCTTAAATGTTTACATTGGTTTTACTGAGTGACGCTGATGATGATGATTGATGTTTTACGTCCACTTTTGTGCACAAGGTAGGCTAAATGGGCCGAGCGACCTCCGAAAGTAATGAAGCGAAGTCAAAGATGAAACAACCTTCAGATATACCCACGCCGAGATTGGAACACGGGTGGTAATGATATGTGGTCCAACACGCTACCGCTAGACCACAGAGGCGCCCCATTACTGAGTAGACGAAAACTAACAAAGATATTACTCGACTGGATATGATCAATTTCAAACGATCAGACCTACATGGCTCTAAATAAAACAATAAATAGTAATATCCCCCCCCCCCCAACAAGGATGGATATCGAAACAAAATATACTTTATAATCAAGACAATTAATTATAAAGTTGATCTAATTCGTATTGACGTGATGGGTTTGGACGATTAATTATGTCACGGCCGATTTAGCTTTCCATGTACACAAAAGTGGCCGTAAAACATCAATCATCATCACAATGACGTCACATTGAATGAAATCTATTATCCTACACTCTATGAGAGTGGGTTACGTTACTGGATTTTCAGTTCTGTTCTGTTCAATTTCATTTAACATCATGCATATATAACCTGTATATAGGCCTACATTTAAAACAGTTCATAGAATTAAAACAAGAGATAAAAGATCATGTTAAAAGAGACGATCAATAATGTATAAGTCTATAATTAGATCTATATATAAAATATAATGAATTATTGTATCGAAATATTTCTACCAAACACCTATTAAACGACTTAGAACAGTTCTCATAACCTGATAGGATGCTATAAAAATTATTATTATTATTTGCACACTCACACACACACACTATATATATATATATATATATATATAGTAATATAGCTTAAAGTCAGCGTTCTGTGTGGACTTTAAAGCTTGCTCCCGTGGAAGGCTACTTACTTGGGCCTTCGGCCCATATAACTAAGTGTTTAGAATAATATAAACTAATTTCAATGAGTAAACACCAGATTCTCAATCAATGTCATATTCACCGCCATTTAAAACTCGTGTCAGAATTTCTTGTGAACACACACACACACACACAAACACAGTGACACACACATTCGCCTATATACACGTGTGTGTGTCAGACTGACCAGTCTTAACAAGCATCAACAACAAGACTCCAATTGAGTAGATACGTTTGTCCTGCTTAATCAACTGCATCGTGTATGGACAAAAGACGTGCTATGCCAAGACTTCTTGGCGGCAAAACATTATATTGTATTATCGCCCCTAATAAATTATACATTATTCGATAGATGGCGCCTCACAATTTTTAGCTAAGACGCAAATTAGTTTTAATTTGTTATCATCATCACATTGAACTAACTTATAATTATAATATTGATTTTATTTAGACGGAATTCATTTTTTATGTAAATGCTGTCGAAAATATTTGTGAACAAGGCGAACAATAAAGGAGCTAGGTTAAATATACCTGAGAGAATGTTCGGATGCTAGCATATATGATACTTTAGTATTAGTACTTTCCACTAACTCAACATGATGTATTCTCTTTGTATACATTAACATCAGTCATCCATGTTAGTAAATTTTAAATAATTTCGAATTTTAGTTCTCAAGCAATACAATCTCCGAAACCAAAACAAATCTTTCTGGTTTCGTGTCAAGAGTTTCAATCTGGAAATGTTTTCAATCAACCGTGATTGTTTATATCTGTAATATGTTATATGTCTGTAGAGCCTGTTGAACTTCCGATCTATACTAAAGTGCTCTCTTCCATTCTTCATCATTAGTGTTTCTTTGGCCTTGTTAGAGAATTCAACGGTAATATTTATATTACACCATCTCAGTATATCGCTATATTGTATATAATTATAACACTGATCAACAATAAATCGGTATGATAAAACTTTTCTCAATTAACCATGTTCTTCTCTATTGTTGTACCTTTAAACATGTTTTCGAAATACGCGGTAGTTTGCTGATTATATGACTTTTTTCTTAACTGATTAAACAAATTTTTTTTAAAGAAAATACTCTCTTTGTGATTTAAATAAAGAATACTTTGTGCATGCAAGCATTTAACTTTCGTTCGCAGTCTTTGTATGTGGGTGTGAGCGTATAGAACTATTATTTACAATTTCACTCACATAGCGGCGCTGTACGGAACTCAGCCAATCAGAAGTCAGTATGCTAAGATTAGTATTTACGTATCATACCGTACCCAATGTAAACCAACATGGCGCCGGTCGTGAAGTAACCGCGGCGCCATTTGAAAGCTGAGTCATGTAATTTTGGCAAAATCGGACTAATTTGGGACGATTTCCCGATATATAGTCGGTTAGCGTAGACAAGGTAAGTCTGCATCTCATCCAAATATAGATTGTCTTGATTTTTGTAGTTTTAACGCTCGCACTGGTCATTCGGCAAGTTGTTGAATTAGTGTACGCGATTCGGTGGCGTGTTCTAGCACGCAGAACGCCGACGGACTGGAATTAAGCTAATCGTAAATTCGATTCTGAACAGACTCGTTTGTCACCTTGACTACATCATGCGCTCGACATGAAAAACAACGTCTAAATTCCAGTATATCCTAGATCAAGTCGACCCTTTGTTAATCTAAAGGTTTTGCTTCACGTAACATCTTAAGACTTAATTCTTAAAGTTAAGCTAAGGCGTGATAAGACAATTAATTGATTAAAGATGCAGATAAGATCATAGCGACATAAGACAAGTCATAACTGCAGATCCAGAGGTAAGAGGAGTAAATTTAGTGTAGACAGTCACAATGTAGTCTGTTATCACTTATCACATATGTCATTATCGTGATTATGTGTCTTATTATGATAACAGACCAATATGAAAACGGTGATCAACACCATAAATTTATAAAACAAGATACAGTGTACACTTGTCTTGATGACGTGTACTGATAAATCTTCACGGTTTAGACTTTGACTTTATAACTTAGTTTATTGTCACAATTTTTGTACAGTTGTTGTTGGCATTGTAGGCTGACATGGCGAACCTAATGTCAGTGTATGACTATATAAAAATATATAATCTTTAACCATAACTTTTAGCATTATTAATGGTACAAGTATACAGTTATATAATTATTCACACATCTTATGTGCATTTATTCAAACTTCTGTTATCGGAAAATCTGACAGAGTAGACATTGGTAATTTTGGACACTGCCAGAATTCGGACACTTCGTTACAAATTCATTTGAGGCACACACAAATCAATGACATAGTCACATAAAGTAATGACGTTCAACACACACGACTCTCCTCTTGTCGTGAAAATTAAAAGTTATTTTGTGTAGCACCCGCTAAGGTATAAAACAAGTTTAATTACTCCCCAGTTGTTCAGCGTCAGAGACGTTTCTTGATATTACGCAGTAGTAGTAAGAAGCTAGGCTTCATTTAAACCATCTCAGTCTCTTATTACTTCTATTAACTATTTCATAAGTTTTTGGCCAGAACATATTGACTAAGGTACGATTTATTCAAATACTGCCATTTTGAATATAATCTCAAACACAATATGATTTGTTGAAGGTGTCCGAATACTGCAATGCAAATTAAACGTACCTTTCAGTTTTCAGACACCACCCTAAATTAAAATATCAGCTTCACAATAAACACAATAAAGTTGAATAGAGATCAGTGACATGAAATTAATTAAAGAACTAATGAATAACACAATAAATTGCATTAAGATATTATTTGATAATTAACAAATTCACTTTATTATATTCAGAAAACCCAAAAACTATCATCAGAAAGATGAGCAAGTACCTCTGGTTGTTTTCTCGAATTTGCAATTTATTAAAAATAAATACTGTAGTGTCCGAATTCTGCCTAGTTACCCATGCTTCACTTTCAGAAACTTTATGGTGCCAAAAAATATATAATCAAGACTGAAATGCACATTTATGGGAAGCTTAAAGTTGGATAAATGTTTTGAAATGGATTCTATTTTTCTAATATGAATTAAAAAAAATTGGGCGTTAATTATGTGTTAAGTGTCCAAAAACTGCCATATCTACTCTATTTATTAAATGAAGCTTGAAAATACTTTTCCTATTTCAGAGCTGCTTTAAATTATTTTTCTTCTATCACTTGTGATGATGTAGAATCATACTTCGTAAAGTTCCCTTTTTACAATTTGGAATCCTTTATTGGGACATTGACCTTTTGTGTTTTTTTAGTGTGAAGATACAACACTAATTGATAATTACTAATATCACAGAGACATCTGTCTTGTATTATATGGTAGTGTATCATAGCCTTACACAGACACCAAAGTTATGTAAATTAAAATAGAATAAATCACCAGCTGAGACCATATGTCATAATTTTATTTAGTTTACTCAACAGTGATAGTAGCCTGTATGTTTTATGATTCCTCCAATACCAGTTTTAACCCCCCTCATCAGACCATAGTGTGAAACAATTTGTTTTAAAGCCCAGATTTCATATACATATTCATATGTGTGACACCCCTCTCACATTCTGACCTATTTTTCTCTGGACACTGAATCAGATGGTTGAATCTGGCATTTTATGACCAGGGCCGTAAAATTCAGGATTCTTGGCTATGTATAATGTCAGTGGTTTGAAGTTGGATGTTGACTTGGATTTGAAGGAGGAATTAATTGATAGACTTATGCAAATTTATATATAATCTGTATTATTATTATTGTCCTTTTTATAAATCTGACAGTCAGGCATGTATATTTTCTCTGTTTGAGCTAAATAAAGTTTTGTTCTTGTTGGGGTGTAGACTGTGTTATTTTGCCACCAGTCAATATAGTGGTTGGTTCACAAATTCCCCCATAAAAGATCTCATATTACTTGAAATATACCTGAGAAGTACTCTCAAATGGTCCTATCCAAAATTCTCTTGGTGGGGCTTATAGCATCCCTGCAGCATTTGTTTTACTGGCTGTACCACTTCCCTTTCAGGGTCACTAACATCAGATAAGGGCCACTTACTTTGAAAGTTAGTGATACTGTGGGCTACTAACTTATTTGTCCCAATCTGTGCCCCTGCTGTATTTGGGGTTTGTGTAATGTTATGATAATATCAGACCATGCATGTTATGAGTATGACATCTAACTGACAACACAAATCATTATCTCAGTTAACAATGTGTTTCACCTACAGTATAATGTGTGTTGTACATTCACGAATACATTTATTTACCTTCAGTAGCTTCTTGTTTTATTTAAGAAATGGGCATGAAATATTCAAACCTAAAATGTGCCTTATTATAAAATTACCACCGCCTTGAAACCACATACAGTATTGAAGATCTTAGAGCTGCCTAAAATCCCTATTACAGCATGTTTTGACATGGAACAAGAGTAAAATAAAAATTGGTAGATTAGAAAACGTACATTACATAATACAGGTCAGGCATGGGTATGACAATAAACCAACATACAGCACTGACTATTACTAAAGAAAGAATCCTGGCTATGTAAAGATTTATGTCCCTATGTATTTTTTCTTTTTAAATTAACAGAATAAACTGGCTATTTTACATTATCTTATTTAGACTGGAACAGTGAAGGAATGTTAATGAGCAGTGGAGTGGTTAACTGAAAGAGAGGCTTCTTTTCAGTCAGTGAAGCTGTCCTCCAAAAATTGTATGAGTCTTTTTTTTCTTTCTGATTTGAAACTGTCATGCTTTGGTTTCCACGGAGAGCCTGGTGTGTTGTGTGTTACATAAAATGTGGCCACATGTAGACATTAAATAGGGGCGATGAATCTAACTCTACAAGGTGACTGCTGTCTGAAAACACTCTGTAGCAGTAAACATTTATTGCCCAGTTAAGGGTGCTATGAATGGAGCTCAGGTTACCCTGTCTACCATCTGCTGGCTGAGCCCTAAGTCTAGGTCAGACTGTCAGTTTTACTGTGTTAAAGATGTTCCCTCATTATTTCCTGTTCATTGTTAGAATGTTGACCAGTGACACCACTGGCACATAGTAAGCAGGTGAGGGTCAAGTGTTGTTGGTGCTGTCCATTGGTGGGAAAGAATCAGTTCAGTACTGGGTCCAAGTTGGTAGACTGACCACGTTCAATGGTCAGTCTCTACAGCAGTCTTTATGAAAGTGAATTAGCATGCTGAATTTCTAAGTCATTGTCAAAGAGCCATTTTGCGCTCCAGCGGACAACTTTAGGTCGTCCATCATGACATTGTAAATAACAAACAGTAGCCGGGGAAGATGAAAGTGATGAGCCCAGAAATAGATAATGTAACCATCTGCCCTTGTGTCAGACTCCTCATTATGGAAAAACATCCCGAGAGACCGTGCTGTGAGAGACTTTACCCGTGAGAGTGTTTTAAATGTTTGAATCAGCATATCCCCATAACACAAATATAAAGGATATCCAATGCAATTATAGGTTTACTTCATTCTTTTTCTTTTCTTCAATAAGGTGTATAAATGTTGTCTGTACGTCTGTAGACCTATGGGAATTATTGCTGAGTGTCCAGTTATGTGTGTACTTTGTTCATTATGCTTTCTTATATTTTTTTTACAGAAATATACATAGGCCATATATATATATATATATATATATATATATATCTGTAGAGTTGTGCTAATTAATGCCAAGTATTTAATTACAGGAAGTTCAATATTGTTCAGAGCCTGGAGTGTGCCCACGTGGAGCCATCATGATCTGATTAATATTAGTGATCTGATGGAATGGTGTCTAGATGGTTAAGTTGCAGTTTTAATCACCGCTTAATGAAATGTGAGAGCCGTGGCTGATTGATTGGGGAGAATAGAGCTGTGCTGCATGGTTCACTGACTTTATTGATAGCACGCTTGATGTCTCATGTAGAGGGAGGGGGAGTTCATGGGTTCAACCCAATTTTCTGCTGTTGGAGTATTGGATAACACCCTTCACTACTATTCACCTCATGCCACACGGTCATTAATGAATGCTGAGCAGAGGTGAAGGGCATACTGTGTGATTGATGAAGTTTGCGTTGCTTTGTGTTGCACAGAGAATTGAAGATGTCAAGAAATTTCTTTTCTGAGAACTCGCTGCGATGAGTATTCTGAGTGGACAGTGTTAGAAAGATGTTAAGATATAATTACATTATCATATAATAATTAGGGAAATGTATGTACTTTTCATTTATTTGGTCACATGACATGATGTTATTTCCATATTAGATGTTCTATCATGTATGTTCACTAGTGAGGCAAATGCAATATTTTTCAGATCATAATGACTAGTTATGAACCAAGAGGTCGGAAGGTCGTTGATCCCAAGCCTGTCCGTCCAAACTATGAAGCTAGGACGAAACCAATCTCAGGTTTGCTGATAGTCTTTAAGCCATTTTTATTTTGTGATATTAAAAGTTAAATTAATTATTCACAGCATGTCTGGTACTGGTAGAATAATTGAATAAGCATATTTCACAGATTATCAGAGCACGACCAGAAGTATGGTCATGCCTTATACACTTTTGAAAGTGGGAGATCTCAGGAAAATGATGTCACTGTTCAGATAAAATATATCAGATGTTCATTGTTCGTGATCAGAATGTCAACAATTATGTATTTATAATATAAGCTGATCAGATTGATACCCACCAACTGGCCCAGCTTATATCGTAGTTAATAACACAGACACTTTGAATGGTATTTATTTCACTGCATGATGAAGTAATGTTTTTCCATAGAAATGAATTACAATTCACCAATTTTATTATTAAAAAACTTTGTGAAACATGTTAATCCCATTCAGGTAAACCAGTACTTGGTTGTCATGGTGACCAGGTTATTTTAATGAAATTAATTCTGGTGATATTATTTGTTCTTGAAAAATTACTGCACTTGTGTGGATAATGTCTGAATTAAAGCTTTATTTCATTTGCTTCTGGTATTTACACATCTAATATAGTACACAAGACAGAGGTTCTCTTTTGATATTTACTGTCAATCAGCATCGTTTCCACTCAGTGGATGCTATGTTTATTGGACTTTGTTAAGTACATGCCTCTAGTCAGCTACCCTATATGTATCATGTTTATTATTGCTGACAAAGATAAGATATGCTGTATGGACACTGCCAAGTTTAGAAGTTTTCCTAACAGAGGTGTTGATGTAGTGTTTTCTTTTACTTGTTAAACCCTGGGGACCCATTTGCCATACCGATGATTGTGCATATTTGTCACATATAATTGCTGTAATGTGTTTACATTGAGGTTATTTTGCTGGCCTTTGATGAGTGGTTTTCAGTAAAATAATATCGTGAGATTTATTACTTAATTCCCAGCAATAATTTAAAAAAAAACTGTTCAGGTGTGCGTTTAAAGCTACCTAAGTATATAATCTACAATTATCTTAAACAATTGTAATTATTAATGACAACTTTTGCCTCTTTGATACAATGTCAGGTGATAAAGATTGGGGCCATTAGTGGACAGTTAAACCTTGTATATTATATTATAATTATGTTATTTGTTTTCTGTACAGTTACATTGTATTTGTTTTTCAGCTATTACTTATAAAAGTTATATTAACTGTCATAGATCTGAACTGTGATTGAGATTAGGACCGTATCGTATTTTATTGTTATTTACATTGTTAGGTTTGGAAAAGGCTTGGGAAGAGATGAAGAAGGCAAAGAGTGTGGTAAGTTATGATAATAATTGTGTTATACACAAATGACATTTTATTTGAAACTGCTTAAATTATCACGTGTTGCCAGTGATTAAGTGCTATATAATATTGCATATTATTACTATTTTTAACTCTACAAGTATTAGCATTATTAAAGTTTATTAGGTGTTTTCTTCTAATTGTATTATACTAATAATTAATGAGATAACCAGTTTTATGTTTAGAGACAATAAGCAAGTGACCAAAACATTTAATTATATTATTTTCTATACATGTTTATGGATAATAAAATGACCACATCTGAAGAAAATATCACATGTAAAGTTTGCATATAGAGGAAAATCAGAAATGTTATTTTGTAATTTTCTTTTATATATATATATATATATATATATATTTAGCATTTTTGAACTACAATGATGTTTTGTCAGATAAATCATTATTAGAGTGAAATCTGTGATTGATTTGACACTTTTTGAAAGCGTCTTTATAACTTTGTTAGACAAATGCTTTGACAAGCATTTCCCATGAGACATCCAGTTGTATTAATAATGCCTATTGTCAATATTTATTTTCCTAACAGTTACGTCGTGCAGAGTTCAACTTACGTGAAGTAGACTATCCACCTGCCAGTAATATTAGTGGTACCTCTGTGCAGATAGATAAAGTGCCAAAGTTCTGTATTGATGAACAGCCAGTAAAAGAACAGGTATAATGACATTCTAATACAAGGAATAGTAATGTGTGAAATGTTAAAACAGATCTCTACTAATAGAGAAAGAACATCTCTGTAGGAACAATACAAATCTCTGTTTGTTTCAATGTAAAGAAATATCTCTGTATCAGACATGGGGTCAATACAATATTGGAATTGATTATTTAAAAAATTGGAATTGATAAATTTGGAATGGAAGTTTCCTTCAAAACAATTAAATTCACAAATTAATATACTATTCAATTTGTTTAATTCAGAAATATTTCTTCCATGACAATCCTACTTGGAATATAAACTAGATATTCCATGTAGGCTCTCGGAGTACTTAGTCGTGGTAAAGAGTCGATAAAAAACGAAATTAGAATTGATAAATTTGATATGGAATTGAGTGGAAATGGAATTGACCCCATGTCTGCTATGCTTATAAAAAAATTGAGAATGTCTCATTATTTATGGTTTTGTATTCAGGTTATTATTGACAAACACGGACGAACTTCACACTTGCGAGCTAAGCTCTCAGAAGGCAAAAGAAAAATTGTTCGTTCAGGTAAGAACTGGGATACTTTCATTTGGGTACTCATCTTTCACTGATAGTAATATTTTATGGCACAAAATCGCCATAAATATTAAGTAGTCATTAATGATAAACTGATTACTAAGTTTAGGGCTAGAATTTCAATGCGAATCGATTCACAATTTTTTGTTGCACGAATCGCCGCTGATTCACTCCATATTCAGCATAAATTACATAAAACACTGAGAAACATGGCTGTTAATAATAATTACTTTATTATTAACATGGTCATTCAGGTAAGCATAACATAAAATAGGTATACTTATAGTTATAATCACCGGATTTTTAAAATCAGGAACCTAACGTGAATACAAGTTGATTCTCGCAAAACTTACCCCTGAAGTATATTAGACCAACATAATTGTACTAGGAAGATATTTAGCTTAATTTTGTGTTAGCAAAACAGTATCACACAATTGGATTTGCCCTCCAGGTAGATTGTGATGACAGCAGTGTAGGCTTTTCAGTATCAGAAATAATGAGATGTTCGGTATCTTAGAGCTTAAAGAATGGTAATAATGATTGTTTTATGTGTGTTTAAAGGGTGTAGAACTTAGTCGAGAGTTATTAGTGCAGAACTTATTACTATATTGGAAACCATTATCAGATCAAAGCAGACCAGCTGATATCATTATCATCCGATTTTTGGTTAACACGACTTTCCTGGTACCATCTCTCATTGGTCTATGTTGGTCCTATCCTAAAAGTTAATACCTGTTGTGAAATAGATTTGACTCTCATCTGACGGCAGAAGTAAATACCCACAAATATTAGTAATAAATTGACAGTTTTTGATCAGACTATTGCAAGTAGCTGTACAGTTTAAGCTTTGTCATTCAAAGATCTGGGTAACCGTGTAGTTGATTATCTTTAGATTTTTTGTTTTTCAGAAGATCGATATAGGGAAGAAGACTTTGAAAGTAATGGTTTGAAATCAAGAAAACGTAGCCCACTTCGTGAACCGAATGCAATAGAACCATCGGATGGTAATCCTTCACATGGATATTCATCCATCCAGTCAAAAGTACTTTACAATGAGGATAAGACGAGTTTGGTCGACAAAAATGACCAGAAATACAGAAAAGCTGACCATGACTATGTATTCAGGAGAGACCACCATTTCAAAGATACTACTCACAATATCGACTCATCAGATGCCATCCGTGATGCAAATGTTAAGTTCCTGAATGATTTCAGTGTCGGCAGTTCAAATGGACAGTATGAACCATCACACCTCACCAAGGTGTCAGTGACTGTGCCATCGGTACCAACAAGCAGCTCGTACACCACAGGTCTTGGCTCCAAAGAGCCATCCGTCAGGAATGGCTATGGTGAAAGAGATAGGAATGCCAATCTGGATCAGGTAACCAAGTCTGATCCGGGTAGGCGGAAACTAAAGGAAGTTCTTCGGATGTCTGATCCAAATGATGGTAAGATATCACTCTCTCCCTCTCTCTCTCTGTGTGTGTGTGTGTGTGATCTATTTAAATTGGCAGCTGAAGGTTGGAGGATTTATTTAAGTTGGTTTCTTTTACCTGGAAGAATCAAACTAAGACTGATTTTTTTTAATAGTCAGTGTTAGTTATTCTTATAACCTTCAAATTACCCAATTTATATTGTATGCATTATTTACAAAAGAAAATAATAATACAAAATAATAATAATATTTACGATTGTCTATAGTTTTTAGAATAAAATTGTTTAAGTATGAAAATGCTCTATTTGGATTTAGCGTTTGTGAACTGAACTTTAGCTGTAGTACTATGACAGTTTGTGTACAAGGAGGAACTGTTTTAGTGTACTAATTTTTGTTAGCCATCAGAATATGTAAAATGTAGTAAAATACGTGTGTGTGTGTGTGTGTGTGTGTGTGTGAAACTGTTTATTGGCTGTGGTTGAAAACTAAAAAGAAAATATGTTTATGTTCACATTTATGTATATCCATCACAGGATTTTAATTATATGTGCCAGCTGAAGTGAGGGGGGGGGGCACTATTATAATGAGATGAGGTGCAGCTACAGTTCTGTTATATACCTGGAGAAGATAAACTAAAACTAGACAAGTGGAGTTTCTGTGTCACTGTTTTGAGCTATAGGAGATATTATATAAAAGAGTGGAGGGAGGGGGGGACTTTAGGATGGATGTCCGGTAACTTGAGAAGTTTCAGACTGTTTGCTAAGTCTAGTGTCTGGTGAATGTTTGGGTGTAATATGTTGTTTACAGTATTAGATAGATTTGTTACTGGTAATTATTTGACATATTGGACAGCAGTAAATATTAGACAGATACTGAATATCAGTAAATATTGGACAGATACTGAATATCAGCAAATGTTGGACAGATACTGGACAGCAGTAAATATTGGACAAGTACTGAATATCACTAAATATTGGACAGATACTGAATATCAGCAAATATTGGACAGCAGTAAATATTGGACATATACTGGACATCAGTAAATATTGGGCAGATACTGGTCATCAGTAAATATTGGACAGATACTGGACATCAGTAAATATTGGACAGATACTGGACATCAGTAAATATTGGGCAGATACTGGACATCAGTAAATATTGGACAGATACTGGACATCAGTAAATATTGGACAGATACTGGACAGCAGTAAATATTGGACATATACTGAATATCACTAAATATTGGACAGATACTGAATATCAGCAAATATTGGACAGATACTGGACAGCAGTAAATATTGGACATATACTGGACATCAGTAAATATTGGACAGATACTGGACAGCAGTAAATATTGGACATATACTGGACATCAGTAAATATTGGACAGATAATGAACTGTAGTTTGTGATTAATTTGTTGTTCTTTGAATATTTCTTCTGATACATTATTATATTCTGTGTTTTTATTTTAAAGCATTCACATACATACCTATATATTGTCCTGTGTGTATTTTTAGATGGGTTGTTAAAGGTGCGAGAGTTGATAAAAAAACAGAAAATTGCAGCTAATGGTTATGAGAAAGGTGAGTGCTGTATCATGTTTATGAATTTATCTGATATCGTATTTTAGCTTTTAACAGCTGGTAAGATTTAACACGGACATATTGCTTTAGAAGGTATTTCCCCTGTTTGAACACTCTAGTCAAATTATCCAGCCTGTAGTATTTAATGTAATGTTGACACACCTCCATGTGAAATCATCAACAGACATTTCTTTTTTAATTCTAGATGAAGACCAGACAACAAAATCTCAAATACCCATGCATGATCTGGTTCCGGATGTGCCTCAGAGGACTTTACATCAGCCAGATGAACCAGTCCGAGGCCATAAGTATGACATATATCTTGATGAACCTCCTCCGATACCGGCTCGTAAAGTTGTAACAGGCTGCAGGGTTCCCTCGTACAGGGGTAGGTTTTGTTAACAGCCTGGAATACAGTGATTTTTAGGGTATTTAGCCAAAGAAATTATGTTTTACAAAAAGTTAGTGGTGTTCTTTTTAAGTTTGAAGTGGTGTATGCGTGTATGAAAGCAAAAACATTGGTGGAAATACACAAATGATAATCCACGTCATTTAGTAAATGTTTGCAATGTCAAGAGTTGGATTGTTTACACAGGATTTAGTGAGACAGAAACACTGTATGAGTCATCAAACAGACGGGGAAGAATGCCAGAATGTCACAGGAAAATTTCAAGGCCAGCCGCTCAGCCATATCTACAACCCACTGCCCAGCCAATGATGCCAAAACATCATGCACAGGAAAACAGAAAAGGTGGTTAGTAATCCATCATAATATTGAACGTTTTATTCAGTGGCTTCATTACAAGTAAAATTATTTATCAGAAATCTTTTCTTGGGCCAAGTTCTGAGCCAGGAAGCCAAGTAGATTTACCTTCTTTTAAAGACGACATGTTTTTTATTGCGATATCATGCCTGTCTATCATAACCATCGTACTATGTTTATATGAATATATTTAATATCTCTTGTCAGGTGATAATAAGTCAGAAGATTGTAAAAAGATGACTAGAGTTATAGCACAGAAACGTCCAGCAAAATGTAAGTATAATTAATCACCTTTTATCAGCATGGTTTAAAACCTAAAGTATGTTACAATACTGCTATAATATGTTGAGTGATGAATATTTTCAGTTGATCTACTGGCCTTCAGATTGAATTATGGCAATATCTTTATATACTCTCACCTGTAATATGACACAGATATGTGGTGGGTTTTAACCCACAACACAGAGGTTTGCAGCACAGTGCTCAAACTACTGTACTGTCAGTGTGTGTGTGTGTGTGTGTGTGACTTTTGGCTGTGACTATCAGTAGACATACCTGAAATTAAAGTAACATTTTACTTGTTGTAGCTGAAGTGATAACAACACATTCATGGCGTGAAGGTCAAAAGGCCATAATGAAGGAGCTGGGACCACAGAAAATGCCAAAGATTAGTACATCGCCTCCAACAACTGACAGAGAAATCCAGAAGGAAACTCACTGCTCCAGTAAGAAAGATGCTATTTGTAGTAGTTGTGGTTATTTGTAGGGAACCCTAAATCCATCACTGCATTATTAGGTGTTAGGGGATTGTATTCAGAAGAGAAGTTATATAAAGATTAAGACAGAAAGTTTGTGTATCACTCTGAAAGTAAATGGTTTGAGTTGTTTATACAAATTTTGGCTCTGGCAGATATAGGTACTATTTACTAGAATATGATGCATGAGAGGATAGCAGGAAGTGGGTGTATTCAGAGTATGTGTGAGAGGATAGCAGGAAGTGGGTGTATTCAGAGTATGTGTGAGAGGATAGCAGGAAGTGGGTGTATTCAGAGTATGTGTGAGAGGATAGCAGGAAGTGGGTGTATTCAGAGTATGTGTGAGAGGATAGCAGGAAGTGGGTGTATTCAGAGTATGTGTGAGAGGATAGCAGGAAGTGGGTGTATTCAGAATATGTGTGAGAGGATAGCTGGGAGTGGGTGTATTCAGAATATGTGTGAGAGGATAGCAGGAAGTGGGTGTATTCAGAGTATGTGTGAGAGGATAGCAGGAAGTGGGTGTATTCAGAGTATGTGTGAGAGGATAGCAGGAAGTGGGTGTATTCAGAATATGTGTGAGAGGATAGCTGGGAGTGGTGGGTATATTCAAACCGATGACTTTTTGTATCATGTTCTACAGTCATGATGTCCGATTCTAGTTGATGTAGTAAACACTTGTATCATTATTGTGTCCATCATTAAGTTACTCTAACTATTTCATCCGTAAACAGAACATGCCAAGAAGCAGTCAACAAAGGAGCATTCCTCAAATAATGAACCTGGTCAAATGGCGTTGTCAGCCGAGGCTCAGAGTGTACTCGCAGACCTTCATAGTTCTCGATCCGATGAGGAGAATGGGGAGGATAGGGGTAAAGGTCATCATCACCGATCATCGCGTCGTAAGCGTTCAGAAACTCCAGGTAAGAATCATCACTTAATAAATTTGGGTCTAATTGGTAGCATTAGACCATGGATCACTACCACCTGAGTTCGAATCTCGGCATGGGCATATCTGAAGGGTGTTTCATCTTCGACTTTGCTTCATTATCCATTTAGCCTACCTTGTGAACAAAAGTGGTCATAAAACATCAATCATCATCATCGCGTACTAAATTCTGTTGTACTTCTGGCTTTGGTGTATCTGCTAGGTGTTTCATCTAAAACTTCACCTCATTATTTTTGGAGGTCAGATGACTTTTTCAACACTAATAAAAATAATACTAATGTTGATTTAATTAAAATGGAGATAAAACAGCAGCATCTCATATGAAGTACCATAAGGCCCCATCAGTATATATACCCATTTATTAGTTATGTTCATTTTAGTGTGGGTTTTAATTCAACTTATACTCATGTCATCAGTGTAACTGAGTCAGTATGGTTTAATGAGACATTGGCACAAAACAGTCATTTAGTGTCATTTGTAGTGGCCTACTACGGCATGCCAATATTCCCCCCCCCTCTGTTTGTATCCTCATCACTAAATAAAACTTTCAGTATATTTGATAGAACCTCTTCATCATTTGGATGTATCTTAAAAGCTGAACTCTCTTTGATGAGCAGAAAAGGATTCCAGCGAAAAGCCACAGACGAAGGTACGCCACTATGACAGCAACGAGGTCCGTAAGTACATCGCAAAACAGCGTGCTGATAAGAAGCGCAAACAGCAGGAAGAGGAGGAGAAACGAAGAAAGTTGGAGGAGGCTCGCGATAAGATGCTGAAGGAGCTTTATAAGAAGCAGAAAGCACGAGCGAGAGCTTCACAACCAAAGTCTGATAGCTTACAGTTTAGACTTGATCCAGCCGACTCCAAGCACAAGGTATGTTGATGTAACAGTTACTGTAGTAAAATGACTTTGTGTAGGAACTGTTTCTGCCTTGGTACATTAAATTTTGTTATTCATCAGAATGTGTAAAATGCTGTACTCTCTGTGTGTGTGTGTGTCAACATTAATCTATGCTAATTGTTCAGATAAGTAGATATATTGAGAGTTCTTTTTGAATCCTTGTATACTCTCGCCTATTTGATTCAATTAGGTAAAAGTTCCGTTATTAACTTAGCTATTGTAATAAACTGTTCCTGAGTTTTGACAACCCAAGGCTGTTCTACTTACATTTTGAGGTAATCTGATATCTGAGTTTATTTCCTTTTCATTTCGTATATTATTTCCACAGGCAGCGGGAGAATCTGACAAGGAGAACTTCAGTGGTGACAGTAGTGGTAGTTCAACGATAACAGAGATGAGTGGGGAGAAGAATCCAAGGTCTGTGTTACTGATGAGAGACCTTAGAAATAGACAGATACCTTTCAGTTATCTTCCTATATTTACATATTGTGGTTAATTACCATATAGTTTCCATTAGAGACCCATTATTCAGTCAAAGTGTACCTATCTTCGCAGTAGAGAAAGCATGCTAAAATTGTGACACAGATGTAGAGTCCGTCCTGATTTCTCCAGTGCCCTAATGAATCAACAGTTCACCTTCATTTCCGAATTTCAGGGCTAATACAAATATGTTCACACATGTAAATAATGTAAGAATATGAACATGATGAACCAACCATTAAAATATCCAATTCAATGAGCTTGTTAATTGACTATTAATGGTTGTGCCGTGATTTTTAAGCCAGATACAGACTGGATGTTTAATACAAGCTGTTTGTATTACCGTTTATAACAATGTAAACAGGAGTCAGCCATTCTTATATTTTCAGAAGAAAATATTATTTAGAACATAACTATAGTTCTTCCAGACAGCCTTGTATGTTACTGAAATGGCTAAAGAAAACTATGTGGTGAAATTCCTTAAGAGAATTGTTTTGTTCTTTTGTAAACAGTTAGTAGTAGTTAAATTGAGCATGGGATTAGATAAGATCACAATGATGACTAAGACCTGACTTGATCCTGATTGAGATGACTATGTAACCCTTGTGCTGTCTGAGGTCAAAACGTGTTACCTCCAGTAATTAGGATTAACACCTTATATCAATGATACCAGATAGGGTTCGAGGTTATTATTGTGGGAGTTTCATACATTGTGAATCTACTGGAGACAATGGAGTATGGTAGAGTTATCACTTCTAATGGTTTAAGGCTATATGTATTATAAGTGTAGATTGTCTTCAGGTTTTCCACAAAAAACATTTAGCAGATTTTATGAATTTGTGCCGTCTTGTAAGATTATTTTATTTATATAGTTTTAGTCCTCACAGAAATCTTTTGGTGATGTGTAGTTAAAATATTGTCAGATAGTATCTCATTTAACACGTTTGGATCCCTGAAGATGGGAGCATCAATAGATTTGTTTTATCATCAGTGACTTTCATTTTTACTGTCCCGTATTTAAATTAGGTTTGAATTAAAACCCGCGGCTGCATGGCAAAAACAGAACATAAACACCGAGATCCTGTTGAGGAAGTACCTGGGCAGCTCAGCAACAGACTCCAGCCACTCCGAATACAGCAGGAGCTCTACCACAAAACCTAGGATTGGACAGTTAGCTCCCGATGCTCATCTAAAGGCAGGTGAAATTGTGAAGCAGATCACCGAGAAGAGTGGTCTCTCGGTCGACGACATCGTCAGTAAATATGCACAGCAGGCAGAGGCGATAAAAAGTACCTATACAAAACATGGTAAGCATAAGTAGGTGTTAGATTAACTCTGAATGGTGTATTATATATCATGATGACACCTCCTGCTAGTAGCTTTTGAGTGTGTTTCCATCATTGAAGACGTTTGTTCTTTTTTGAAATTTTTTGTACCAATCAGGAATTTGGTATTTAGAAATTGATATTAGATATTAGAATTAGAATTGTTTGTTATAAGAAGTACCTAACAGGAGATGATGGTTACTGCCTGTTTCTATGACCCCCCCCTCCCTGATATGACCAATTCTGAACTATAAAGTTATTGATAGAAATTGGTGATGTGCCATTATTAAAGGATTTACCGATATTTGGTTTTTGTCAGTTCCAGATTATTGTCCTCGTAGCGATAGAATTATAGCCCCAACATCAGACATTGTTGATGTTCTATTGAAGAAACCTGTACAATCAACAACAGGTAAATATGAGAACACTGGTATAGTTTATAATAAATATTTAACATGGACTGCTCACATCCAGTCAGATAATAATATGGTGCACATGCAAAAATACACGTGCTCACACACATACAAACACACACCCAGAGGGGCTGTGTATATGTAATGACTCTCTATGTATGATTATCATTTTCCTATTGCCAAATACAAAATAATTAAAAGAATAAACATACATGAATGCATGCACATGCATACAGACACACCTATGCCTTTTTCATGTTGTAAAAACATGTGTGGATTTTTGTTTTGATTGTGCCAGTTATTTTCTTTAAATATTTTCTTTAATCTTTGTTATTGTACACAATTTAATAAATTCATTTTAAACTTGTCTTCGTTCCAGGTGTGTCAGCCAAGTTAGATCGTATTCAAGCCATCAAGAACACGGCGAGTTCATTACAAACAAGACTCCAGCTAGAAGCCCAGAGGCTAGCTTCAGCCGGTAAATATAATTCTGTGGTATATTGTTATGTACGTATGTTCCGGATGATGCTGTTTAATATCTAAACATTGTTGTGTTTAGGCTGTAACTCTGTGGTATGTTAGGTTTGTTAGGGTGATGTTCGTCAGTGACTTACCATTATTTGAATACTGTTTTAATTAATTATTAATGGTCTAATGTATAGAACATTAAAACTCTTATTAACGTTAGGTTTCTGGGTTGGGTATGAGAAATCTTTTATCATATTTGTTTGGATTATGTTTTAAAAAGCAGTTCTTTTTCTTTAGAATTATATAAAATGTCACCAACATTTCAGGTTTTGTTACACATTCCATGATTTTTTATGCAAAATTATCTGATTGCCAATGAGTATCATAATCTTATTGTTGAGGTGCTTTGTAAAGTGAAATATGCTCATTGTTTTCTCGTTCTTAGTACCATTGGTGGCTGACAATTGGAACAAGTCCAAAGAAGATCCAGAATTTGTAAGTCGTTATCAACAGATCACGGGACATCCGGACACCAGTTTTGATGATAATGTTCCTGGTGAGTAATGTTTGTTCTATTCTTAGGAAGTGTTCTTATTTGCTGTAGGGGGGGGCTTTATCTGTGTTTTGGGGCTATTAACCATAAGATGGCTTCTGAATGGTTCAGTATTTGGGTGTGACTTGAGAACTCTCACTAGAAATCCCCAGCCAAGGCTTCCAGTTGAATGGGTTTGTAATCTTTTGTTGTTTTAATGATGATATTCTCAAATAAAACTAACTTCACAGTTAAGTGTATGTCAATTGACTGAGAAAAACATTTACTTCATTTTCATGTAGAAATTTTCCCAAATTATGTTTGTATTATTAAAAAGTACATAGGTTTGTGAAGGATTCGTGCATTTATTCCCTTCCTCTCAATCTATTGGTGATATTTACATCAAGAGATCACTCTTCACTGGTTCAGTTTTGTTATCGGTGCAATTTTTTATTGACTGGTAAATGTTTATAATATTTTTGGTGTTGCACTTATAAAGGAATGAATTGTTCTGCATAATTAAAGTTGTCTCTGTTGGATACATCTTTGTCACTGTGAATTATTAAAATGCATCAAAGAAAACTAAATAGTCAGGAATATATCTGTTCATGTTTCTAGGTGATGAGGAACGTCAATAAATATTGTACTAATTTCTGTTTAGAACTCTATGTAGGCTTATCAGCAAAATGTTTTGAAATTAATTTTAGAAACAAGAATGTATTAAAAATACTGTACATATTTTTGGTGTTGTATTATGATTTTAGCTTCAAACATTCTTCTGTAGTAAATAATCCTCTGCATTTCAGGTGTTAGAAATCTACACAGTTTGGCAAGAAGATCAGAGAATGAAGGTACCAAAACTCTGGCTGCTACCAAGATTCAGGCAGCATTCAGAGGTCACAATGTACGTCAGAGCTTAGCTTGGAGATATCCTGAACACAAAATGGTTGGCTACAGTCTGAAGCATAAATCACACAAGGTCTCCAATCATTATCTTCTTAAATGGGATGCGCTTATTGATTTTCATTCTTTTTTTGGTCTTTGTAAGATGAAGTAATGTGCACCGACCTAGTTATAATGTCTGTCATTGAGCCACTGTAATAGTCTAACAATATTCTGTCTTAATCTGTTCAATGAACGTGTCCACATGTTTTTCCACATGATTATTGATAGGGCAAATACATTTCAGGATCTCCGTCTGTCAGACCTTGATGGATTAAGTGATTCTACACTAACAGAAGATTCTCTCCCAGATGAAAGCCATCATCAGGTATCATTAATTAAACTTTTCAGTGGAACACTATTTATCTTTGTGATTATTGTCAATTATAGATGTGTAACTTTAGTAAATATAATATATATATATATATATATATATATTGCACCAATGAAATCATGGCAGTAATCACTTTATATACTGAGACTATTGAAGTCATATAAGAGTTTTTCAGTATGAAAACAAATCTAAAAATACCTGATTAAAGAAATAAGCATTTTGAAAATTTCATGGTATTGTAATTAGTGAAATAGTCCCTAATATTTAAAAGAATGTGGAGTATATATTCCATAAATAACAGAAGATATTAATTTGTGCCGCCTGAATTCATCTGCCTTGATGGTCCTAACCTGGAAAGTAACAAATTCATTTTCTAGGTGTTGGAAATATCCTGGAATTTAACAAAATCAGGAAATGTCCTGATTAATAATATGACCTGTAAATAAAAATCCAATCAGAACAAAAATGTCCATGAATAAATATTATGTCTATAGAAGAAAACTTTGATTTTAGAAGAAAAAGAGTACTGGTACATAGTGTTAATATCCCATGTTAGTTAAAATTTAAATAAAAGTGAATGGATCCGACAACTAGATGGGGTGAGTGTATCATAAAAATGTCAATAATCAATCATACATTGATTAAATATATGCTTTTTTGCATGCATCTTGATTTATAACCTTTAAATCTTGTATACTTTGTCCTGGAAAATGATATTTTCTTGGCCAAGGGAAACATGTAGAAACAACATTATCATAACATCAGGTATTATCTAAACCACTGTGAGCATGTAAACTATATTGAGGGAGTGAGGAATGGTTATGACACAAATGTATTTTTGTGATGTTGAAAAATAAATGGGGGGGGGGGGGTACACACTAGTCCTAACATTACAGGACCTTCAAGTCAACATCTGGATCCATTTGTTTAATACTATTGTTATTTGCCAGTAGTTATTTTTATCAGAATGACAACTATTTTGGGTGTCCAATATTTACATTATATGTGATTTTTTTGGTTGTTTTCTAATCATTACATGTGTACTTATTACATAACTTTCTTGTGATTATTTGAAGACAGTTGGTATAAACATTAACATTGTTTAAAGCATAATTAGAAACATCAAAAATCACATGAAAACCAATGTGAGACCATGGCATGTCATAAGTATATTGTGTTTTATCTTCCAGAAGCTAAGCGTAGTACCACCATATGTACCAGCTCGTGGTATCAAACCCAGTAAACCGGTACCAGCCTGGGACCAACAGACGTCTGATCCCTATACGTTCTTCTCGGTGTACAGCAGGAAGAAGAACATAATTCATAAACGTAAATATATTACAGATATTATTATATGTATCTGTATTTCATCATTGTTATTGTATTGAGATAGAAGCTTTTATTATTATTATTCGAATGTATTTGAAGAAGAAAATGAGTGAGAGGGAGTGAACACTATCTCACATATATTTTCAGCCCGTATTCCCACACCACCTTTGAGTGAAGATGACGACGAAGAGATGCGAGAGCTGACTGAGCCACCCCCTCCTCCACCAGTCCCAATTGTGCCAATTCCTTCAAAAATACGCAAGCCTCGAGCCAGAAGTCCGGGTTCTATAACTTCAGACACAGCTAGCTCTGTTGAGGAAGACCTGGTTAGTCATAGATGTACACTGCTTAACGTTAAATAGAATTTTATTTTAATGGAGGATAATGACTTTTGTTGATTGAATTTGTTGTGAGGACAACATTCATGACAGAACTGTCACTTTTATTTATTAATTTTTTATATACTTTTACCAGGCAGAAGATGAGCCAATATAGATAACATTAATTATACGAGCTTCTTAGATTAACTATAGTTGATATGTTTCATATAAAGGTTCTTTAGGAATTAGATGTTTAAAATGTCTCGTTACATAATATCATTTGTTACTGTAGCTGCAATTAAATTTGTCTAACTTCCTATTAGGTAATGTATATTTAACAGTTATCTGTCTGGTTATTTCCCTGTCATTTGTGAACTGTTCTGAAACAGAGTTCCCACTCATCCTGGAAAACCGGGAAAATAACAAATTCATTTTCCATGTCTTGGAAATGTCCTGGAAAAACTCAACATCTGTCTTCCAATCAAAGCAGTCTCGTAGGGAGATTGCATGGCCCCATTAACCTAAAGAGGACAAACAGTCTGACATTTCAACAATCAAAGCACCCACAAATGTAGGAATATTTTCAAATCATGTCTGGTGTAGAATGCCAGAGCTCAGTCCGTGAAACATGAGGGGGAAATAACCCATGTTGGTGGCTTCACTTCATAAATGTGGGTGGCAAGAGTTAGATGTCTGGTTAAGGATTGGTCCCTATTATGGATCGTGATGTTGAGGAAGAGTGAAATAAAACATATACATGCCACTGTAGATAAATAATATGGTTGTTGGAGATGTTGAACACTGCGACACTGTATCATTATGTGCCTAATCTGACAGTAATGGGGGAGATGGTATGTGTGTAAATTGAAACAAATAACTCTTCCGGATCAGATTGATTCAGTTTTCTTTTAGGAATGCTAGATCGGTTATAAAGACAATAATATGTCACTGTTAATGTGATGCTTGAGCCATATTTTTCTTTACACACTCGCAGCAGCTGAGTGATGAGTATGACGATCACTTCACCACCAGCCACAAACCATCGAGCTACGGCGAGAAATCACAAAAAGGAAAAACGTAAGTTTGTTTACAATTAATCCTGACACTAACAGGATGATGTGTTTTAGAACTTTATTGCGTTGTTTACATTTTGTTTAGTTTTATTAAATTTATCGGTTTCGGTTTATTTCTTGGTGTTGCAAATTTTTCTGATGATTTAAGTGATGATTTATTATATATATATATAAAATTATTAACTTCATTCAACATGCATACTATATACTGCATATATAAAAAGAATTCCATATATCAGCCAACATGATTGGAGACTCAAGTTAAATGAGACTAGATTATATTATATACAGCACATAATAGTTAATTATATTGTGTGTTTTTTCAGGTCTAGTGAGAGAATAACGAAAAGAAGCCATGGTGGTGATGGACTAGCCAATCGTCATGATGATGGTGATGACAACAATGTTGATGATGATGATGATGATGATACTCTGAATAGAACACTGACAGAATCAACTTCAAGGTAAATATAGATCACCCAATAAATAAGATAATTAAAGAATACCTTCCAAAGTGAGTACAAATTGTTCTGTGGGAGATACATTTCTGGTTCACATCAAAATAAAAACTAAAAAGTTAATGTGAGAATCAATAATAAATCAAATAGTCAAGTTTAGTTGTTTAAATTACTGATGTTGTAATAACTCGTCACTAACTCTATTATAACACACAGAGTTTTGTGTAGTTTGTGTCAGCTTTAATTGTCAATAGGCATATATTATTTTGGAAGGTTCTTAAAACTAATGTATTTGATTAACCTATTTATAATATCTCTTAACCAGCACATTTAGGTCTAAACTGTGTTTGATCTCTGTGAGGCAGACTATTTTTTAATTCTGTTTTCAGTGTAAAGCACCTTAGAGAAACTAAAGTTGATTGCGGGTCAATTCCACAATAAATATTTCAATTAAATAATCAATTCCAATTTTGAAAATGGAATTGTCGATCAATTGTCTGATTGAGGCACAATGTAAAATGGGATTATTATTATTATTTATAGTCTGTTACATTATCATTTAAAGTATAAATCATTGTTATCTGATGATGTATTGTGTGTAGTTGGTTTAATATCTAGATAACTATTGGATGTGGATATTATGTGAATAATCTATTATTTTGTTCTCTAAACAATGTAATTTTGTTTAAATTATGTGGTTGCTTAGTGGTAGGGTGAGATGATGTTGATATATCATAGTTCTTTTGTTCTTCCCAGTGAGACTTCAAAGAAGACTAAAGACCAATCTCACAGCCGATCTTTAGTTATGTCCTCAAAGGACACCGTTATCTCGGTCGTCGACAAGGAGAGTGATTGGTCAGATGTATCCAGTCTGACCGATGAGTCAGACAGCATCTTCCACAGTGCAAATGGCCAAACTAAAGTAAGGGATAAAGTGAAAGGTTTGCCATTGGTGTTAGACAGACATGGGGTCAATTCCACTCAATTCCATTTGGTCAATTCTAATTCCACAATTTAATATCAATTCCAATTCTATTTTTACCTACTACTTTTTACCAAGAGTACCTACTCCAAGTATCTACTTGGAATACCTACTCTGAGAAGTTTATATTTCAAGTAGGATTTTCATGGAAGAAATATTTCTGAATTAAAAAATTAAATGGTAAATTAATTTGTGGAATAAAATTTTTTTGTAGCAAACTTTAATTCCAATTCCAAATTTATCAATTCCAAATCCATTTTTTTTTTAAATAAGCAATTCTGGAATTGGAATTGGCCCCATGTCTGGTGTCAGATGGTTGTTAATGGAGTCAGCATTAAGTAGATGTTAACAGTTAATTTAAGGTAGAATGATTCAGGATTTGGATTGAATGAGAGAAAGCCTTTGTTTTTTAATCCATTACTAATCAGTTATGTGTTTCATATTTGAGTGTTTCTGGCTAAGTCAGATGTGTTACTCTGAATGATGCAGGATGCCTTCATATAGCTAGACTCTTGGGGAATAACAGGGTGCAAAATAAGCACACGCACACACATACACACACCCTCAGGACCGAGGCTGGTTGAAATATTGTTGGGTCGGTAACCATGACTTGATGGCAGCTTAGTGGGCTGGTATCAATTTTAGGTAATTCTGCTTATTAAGACATAATTTATTGTTGGTATGTTAACTGAAGCTGGCCATATTTAGAGATCTCATCTAAGAGTAAATATTGACATAGGACTGTTTAATTATATTAAAGCTAAGTAGTTACGTAACATCCAGGTACTAGGCCCCCCAGTAATATTGTTACAAGAGCCTACTCAGGATCATGAGCATAACGATTGATGAGACCATAAAGGGGATTCCTGTGAGGTGATGTTAATAGAAAATGGGGAACGATAAGGGGATATTTTTTTTAGCCTTGACATTGGTCACACCTGAGATATATGATCAAGGAGCATGAAATGATCGCATGAAATAAACAAGATACATACAGGTAACAGCTGGATTTCAACTCCACCCTGGATGTATGTGGAATAGTACACTATCAACTGCTATTACAAAAGTGTCTTGGTAATTGAGAGTCTTAAGTGGCATAAAGACAAAAATAAACAATAAAAATGAACATGTTGATCACCGAACAACAAATGAACTCTAGAGCTGCTTGAATAATATGAGGACTGCCAAAAATCTTGTGCTCAGCTCGTATGTTTGAGAGTATAACAGGCCTGCTATCATGTTACTATCATGCTTACACAGTGTTTACTGCTGGCTGGTAAACAATGTGAGTATATATTTATGTCATACCCTGAATAAGATGATCTAACTAAACAACCCATAAATGGAGACCCACTAACAGCTGGACTGTACAGCTGTCCCATATACAGATCTATGAGATCGAGGGCCATAGTACAGAGTGTGATCTTAGCCATAAGTCACTATAATAGTGCAATAGATTGAGTACTGTCCAGTAAACCTCTAGATCTGTGTTAGGATACTAGTTTTTCCTGTGTTTGTGGGATGTTTTCCCTTGGTCTAATGTCTTAATTGTGTAAACAATGCACTCACTCTTATTCATTTATAATTTATGTGTAATATCCTTAGATTACTAACAAAGGATTTGCCTGATAATGGTGTAAATAAAATAAAACCAGATAAATCCATGATGGTGTTTTTTTAACTTCCTTTTTGTGTCTGTTTTTAGCCCTCATACCATAAGATGAATTACCGTGGGAACCAGTGGAGTCCAGGAGTGCTGCATCATCGTATGGCAGTTGAGCTGAACTATTTGGAAGGTATGGATGAGTCCATACAGCAACTGACTCACGTGGAGAAAACACGAGGCATAGCTCTCGCACAGCAGGAAACTGTTTCACTGGCCCAGGTCCTTAAGGTAGAACATCGGATTGTCTAGACTGTGTGTGTGTGTGTGTGTGTGTGTGTGTAGAGAGAGAGAGGGAGAGAGAGAGCTAACAACTTGATCTGATACACTCTATTTGTTGACAGTCTCATCATCAGATACATGCCATAGATCTAGCTGACTTACAACTCAAAGCTCAACATCAGACATTAGAAATGAGTCGTCAATTACAAGATATTCAGGCTCCAAGAACCATGAACGCGACTGGTGTGACTAATACCATTTTGGTAAGACTTCAGTAACGATAATCTATTATTGTTAGAAATATGTGTTTGGACAATTCTTAATTACAGTGACAGTTTGCTAGATTTTCATATGTTTAATATAAATTCACTTAAAAGACCATATATATATATATATATATATATATATATATGTGTGTGTGTGTGTGTGTGAGATAATATTATTTACAATAAATGTGTTTGTTGTCAAGTGATAACAAAAGTTAATTAAATCAAGAAACTGAACTACAGTATCTTTCATAATAACTCTTGTCATTGCTAAATGATTTATTTCATTTTCCTCAATTTGTTTCCCGATGTGGTATCAATTCATTAATGATATTGTCCACATTACAGAATTCTTATCCCAAACACGATCACAGTACACAGTACTCCTTACAACAGCCACCCGAGTACATGCGTACTAATAGTCAGCACTCCGGTACTGAAGATCAGGTGACGTCGTACTCGTCAGAAAGTTACGACAGCAGTTATACAAAATCTGCGAAGACTTCAATTGAGGAGAGCAAAAAAAGGTAATAAATCAAGAAGGCTAGGTTAATATCGGCAATAATCCCGTCGGCAATGTTAGGGTCAAGTCATTAATATTGAACTGAGAAATCCATGAATTAAAACTGTACCATTTTCCTAATTAAGACAAACAATGCTTTACCTCTTTGTATAGAAAGATAACACAACTCTAAGGTGATGAACTCTAGAAGATATGAGACGGGTTAATACTTACAAAAGACATTCTGGGAGATGGGCAGGAAGTCAATAACTAAACCAAACAACTGGGATATATCTGTTGGATATATATATATATATATATATATATATATATACTTAATAATCTTGAATTTATTATATCAGTGTTTGTAATATGCATACAAAATATGATGGAAAAGACGGAGGGAAATTCTTAAGTAGGCAATCATATTGTAATAGCTGTGACCGTGTTTAGCATTGTTTGTGACCCAAAACACAAGGTCATTAACCCAAATCCACGACATGAACTTGATTAATGTTTTATTTCTTAATTTCCCATGTTTTGTTGGTTGCCGTTACAAATAGTATTTCGTTTTAATGGCTGCTGTTTTCTATTATCCAGTAAAAGGTTAATCTTCTTCCAAAGCAATTAACATTCATTTATTGATACATAAATTTGCCACCATTAGAATAAGAAAAAGCTGTTATTTCCCGATGGGTATTTTGTTTTGCAATTTCATTCTTTATGCAACACAACACCTAAACCCGCTCAAAAAATTATAATAAAAGGAATAATGTCTTTTTTCGTTTAGATGTTTTAATGTCGGGTCACGGTCATAATTCTTTTGCGTTGTTATTATTATATTATAGCAGAGATAATGGGATAAGTGTGTCTAGTGAGCTTAGGACAGCAGAAGACTCATCCAAGTCTTCGACATCAACAATCAAAACAGGCACAATATCAATGGCCAGCGATCTGTCGGGTGACAAGAAATCAGCAGACTCGTCAATACATACAGAGTCTAGCTTGAAGGATGATGGCGAACTTAGTAAAACAGAATCTATAGCCGAGGAGATTGGTAGTGAACATGGTGTGTATGAGAAGATGGTTATGCCAGTAAATGTGTTTGTTTTTTTGCTGAGAGTATTGTGACATCTTCGGTTGTGAACCTTGTGTATAAATGAATATTATTATTAATATTTGGTTTGAAGGTTAAAATATGTTCAAAGATAATGTTTCCATTTTTTGTGGTATTAAGTATGATGACTTATTAGTTATTCATGTTTTAAATGGTAATAGATGAGTATGCTCCAATACTGTACTTTTGTTGGAAAATTAACAGATGAAGGTTTTATATCTTGTGGCTAGATATTCCATGAGATGGCAGTTTTTTGGTTGAAGATAGATAACCTTTCTTTACCTCTAGTATTGTAGCACTTTCTTGAAGTATATTCATTGCATTTCACAGATTATACGGCTGACTTTGATACGGAGGAGGAGTTGGAGTGTTCCCTGAGGGAGATGCTGCCATCAGAAGGTCAGCGTAAGAAGATAAAACGTCAGACGAGTAAAGATCTGAGTTTGTTGTGTGACGAGTCACACTTCCCAGGTGAAGATCAAGGTAATGGTAAGTTGTCCATTTTGAAGGTATATAATTAGATTTTAAAGTAGGTAACCAGTAGAATTAATTGTTAAGTTGTATTTGTTAGGATTGACATTACATTATTAAGTGTGATATTTGTGTTCTGATAAGATCCTTTTGTATTATCAATTGAACATACCCATAGTACAGTTGATAGCACAGGATGCTGCAGACCTCCAGTTCAAGGTTCAAATGTCAAAGTGAACATTGTCTCTAAAATGTTTAATCCCTACTATTTCATTGCCTTAGGGGGGTGTCAGGGTTAACGTGTGATCACTGTCAAAGCTAAGTAGGCCAGTCATTCCACCAATCTGTTTCCTGCTTATGTTTTGTCCTTATTAGATGATTAAATTGACCTTTTATAACCCAGCTGATGTGCCTCACTGACTTCATCAACGACAATAACGTGGAATCGGATCAACCAATTGATCTGATATCAGTCGGCTGTTTGGTGTTTTTGTGGACTCTGTTTACATTTGTTTTACGTCCCTTTGCCTGTCTAATCCATGAGAAGTTTCATCCATCAATGGAACTCTTTAGCTGGATCATCTAGGGAGTGGGTCAAACAATATAATCATTCATTGACTTCCTTATCCATTGGTCTCCCTTCTTTCCGTCTGTCTGTGCGTCTGTCTGGATGTTCCTCCTTGTTGTTGCTGTTGTTACAGATGTTCATGGTTGATGTCCTATATTTGATGTGTATTGACCTTTTTTCAGTATCGTCACGTCGTCTTAGTTTTGAAGATGATTCGTTTAGTAGGTTTAACGTCGACATGGTCAGACAATATCTGAGAGATGATGAGATAAGAGAAAGACATCAAGTACGTTACATATTTACATGTATTTACATAAAACGCTTGATTATCAGTTTTATTGTGATTAATTCATTCCAGTTTTGAGGTTATGAATTGTTTTTAAAATCTTGGTACACTTTTAGTATTGTACCACCATATTAGGCATTTTCTACACAAATGTAGATGTTTTTCAACAAGTCCAATGATTCTTTTCGTTCCCTTGCAGCATGCATTGTTAAAGTTACGAGAGCAGGCACTTGTTGAAAAAACGAAGGCAGAACTCGCTTGGCTTGAGCAGCAGAAAAAACAGATCAAGAGTAAAGGTGCAGATGATGCCTATCCACGTCTGAAGCAGAAAGAGCGAGGCATTATACGGCGCCTAAAACAGGAACAAGCCGAGTTAAAGAGGCTTCAGGATGTACAGAAAGCAGCAAGCAGGAAGAGGCTGCTGATGCTGAAGGAATCGCAGGAAATTGTCAAGATGCAGAAGACGGCACAACACGTGAGTCGGATTAGTTGTATGTCTGTCGTTTGTCGTAGATGTCATTTGTACTTTGCTTTATTGGCTAGACTCTTCAGAAAATGTGCTTTTATCATTGGTGATATGTTTGAATTATTTAAAGGATGGGTTGTTTGTAGTTTGCAGTATAACAAGGGATTATTCTCTAACACACACACACATTTGCACCCACTGACACACAGACACAAACTGGCTCAGAACAGTAGCTTTAGATTTTACCTTTGTCATGTTTTAGCTGAAAAAAGCCATCAGAGCTTGCCAGCTTGATAAACATGAGAAAGTTTATAAGTGGCTTGTTAAACAGCACCTAACATCTGACCAGGTAATGTTGTCAATAAGACACCTATACAAGCACATACCATCTTCTTTCTATGTGTGTGTGCACCTATGTGTCACATAGATGTTAGAATCAGAGCAGATCACTGGCTTTTGACCCATCCCACCACAAGCTTCATCATCACTACCAACAACACCACCATCACCACCAAGCCTAAGGTAGAAATAATACACCTGTGTGATTGATTAGATGAGCATAAATAAACACGCCTTCTACACCAGAAATGGGGTGAAAGATGCTGATGAATGGATTATGGGTTATCTTGTAGGATGTTATGCGTATCACTTCTTATCATCATCAGTCAGTTATATCCTAATTCTGCTGCAGATGATTTTAGATAAGATAAACTGTTGACGTGTTCGTGTCTTCCATCATTTATAGCCACAGATCAGTTCTAATTTATTTTCTTCTCTTCTCTGGTTTGGGAAGAATTTTAATATTTATCACACAAACTGATTTTGTTAATTGATCAGCTTTCAGCAAATGATTTTCTACATTGTTTATAGGCATCACTGCTTGATATTGATGAATGTTAATTTATGTTAGATTATTGTTTTATATTTGTGGTAGCCCTTCACAGTTTCAGATCCTGACAGAGACAGATCCTGACGTTGTTAGATTATCTGTTTTATCAAATTATATAAATAATTCCTGTTGTTGGGTGTATATCTACTTTTAGTGGGTTGTGAAATTTGCTCGTTTCATGGCGTTATGTACGTATTGTTTGATAGATAAAGATGTCATTGTTTGGATACAATCTAAGGGCAGATGTTGTCATGATCGTGCTGTGTCCAGTCCAATAAATTAATGCTGTGCTTGACTGTTAGTGTTAGGATTAAGTCACATTCACCATCAGCAGCTGTTTGCTGTTGATAAAATGTTCCCCGTATATTAGTGGAAAAGTTCTTTGTTGCCGTGGATAGAAATATCCAGGAGTTAATTAAGTTTGAATTTGGAATCATCTGTTCTTATCTTCCCTTGATTGACATGTCAGAACAATAGTTTATTGACTTGTTTTCAGGAATTAATCAGTAGATAGACCGTCAGCGGGATTATGACCGCTCGAAAGTATGATAAATTCAGATCAGTTCAAAAGGAGCCTTTTTTGTTTATCAATCTCTAGCTCTCTTCAAACATTATTTTGTTCAGTTTTCCAGATGTTATCACCCATTAGCAGTATGACTATCATAATGGTATTTTATAAACATCCAAATAATCCATTATGTTGTATAAAGTGTATTGCTTTCTCACCTTGTTAGGTTAGAGTTAGCTTTGTAAATAAATAGGCAACTGACTGCTTTATGAAGAGCTCACATAAACAGCTTGTTCTCACAGCCACTAGATCTAGATTGTCTTTTTCACCTTTAGTCTTGCCTGTGCCGTAGCAGTAATATTAAGACTGTAGACTATTGACTCAAACTGTTGTACATTATCATTCTGGATGTGATTTTAATCACATGTAAGAAAATGTGTCGTACAATTGAGAAAATGTTAATTTAATTATTAATTTTTTTGCTCTGCATTGGAAGAAGGCGTCTTTGTGTGGCGAGTAATTAACATTAATCAAATGTTATTTTCTGGCCATGTCGGCTCGTATCAAAGTGTTTTTGTATCAGATCTTATAGAGGTGTATTACTGTATTAGTTCACATTTGGGTGTGTTCTATCTCGGTTAATGTCTCATTGTTATCCCATCAACTAACGGAGGTAGTGTCATGATTTCAGGTCAGAGAGAAGCTCAGAGAACCTGTAAAGACAGATATATCACTGTCAGAACTAACTAATGATGTACCTACTGATGATGATGTAAGTTGATATTGTTATTCTAAACATGCAAAATAATAATAATAATAATAATGTATATTTAATAAAGCACTCATGATAAATACCATCTATCACATGCTAGAAGATCTTTTGTTATAAAATTCTATCTTCAGTCAAAATAATTCTTTATTTTATTCTAATGTATCACTGGTCTCTAGTATCAGATACTAGAGACCAGTGATACTATCCTGAGTTAAAATTTTGGTCTTTCATTTCACTCTGTTTGGCGTGCAGGGTAAGATAGGGACCGGCAGGGACTGAAGAGGGTATAGTAAGATAGTGATAGATAGGGTTGAAGAGGGTATAGTGAGATATGATAGACAGGGCTGAAGAGGGTATAGTGAGATAGTGATAGATAGGGTTGAAGAGGGTATAGTGAGATATGATAGACAGGGCTGAAGAGGGTATAGTGAGATAGTGATAGATAGGGTTGAAGAGGGTATAGTGAGATATGATAGACAGGGTTGAAGAGGGTATAGTGAGATATGATAGATAGGGTTGAAGAGGGTATAGTGAGATAGTGATAGACAGGGTTGAAGAGGGAAAGTCAGGGATTAACAGGATATGGCAGGATACGGAAAGTCAGAGATTAACAGGGTATGGCAGGATAGGGAAAGTCAGGGATTAACAGGATATGGCAGGATAGGGAAAGTCAGGGATTAACAGGATATGGCAGGATAGGGAAAGTCAGGGATTAACAGGATATGGCAGGATAGGGAAAGTCAGGGATTAACAGGATATGGTAGGATAGGGAAAGTCAGGGATTAACAGGATATGGCAGGATAGGGAAAGTCAGGGATTAACAGGGTATGGCAGGATAGGGAAAGTCAGGGATTAACAGGATATGGTAGGATAGGGAAAGTCAGGGATTAACAGGGTATGGCAGGCTAGGGAAAGTCAGGGATTAACAGGGCAAGATAAGACAGGGACAGACAGGATTGAAGAAAATGCTGTGAGATAGAACCAAATAGTTTGGTGTTAATCTGATTATCATAAAGAAAGTGTGGCATTTCTAGGATGTGTGTTGTCATTAAAATATTGTATTAAAGTGATTTAAAGATATTTGATGAGTTTCTATTGTTATGTATTTGTCTTAATAAATAGATATATTGGTTGTTTATTGTTATATTAATTTATTTATTTGATGTTTGAAGTGTCTCTGTGTACCTTTTAGGATCAGATCTCTTCCATTAACATACTAACTCTCTTGATTACAGACAGATGCTGGCTCCGAATCACAACCGACCTCGCCCTACAAAGGTCAGTTGTCATTTGTGAGGATGTGTATAATAATTAAAATGATTAAATGATGGAAGACATTTTTTTGTTTGTTTCTTGTCCGTGATCATTTGTAATATATGTTAAGAAGGTAACAAATATCAAACCAGCACACATCAAACACAGGATAAATAACAATTAATGTAATCTCTCTGGCGGCAACTCGTCATAGATGTGATGGCAGTTTGTGTCTGTTTTGATTGTATATCCTGGTATTTTGGGTTTGTCTGGGATGTTCTGTAGGTATTTATCAAGTTTCTGCTTGAAACTGGTCATGGATATTTACTGGAAAGCTGTGGACCCCTAATTTGACGGCTCACTGATTGCCCTAATTTTACCAGATGTACACTGTTTTATTTGGGGGACTCGGCACAGGCTGATGTGTATGATTTTATTCCAACATTTGGGGCAATTCCTTCTATATGATCATTCGTTCAGGAAATTTGAACAAGCCAATTATTATAGGCATTATGGCCTTTCTGAGAAGGCTACCTTTATATAAAGACAACCCGATGTGGTTTTATTTGTTATAATGTATTATAATATGTTGTCTATTTTTTAATAATGTTTTATAATATCTTTTTACAAACAGAGAAATCTGATTCGGAGATAGCAGGATCATTTCATAAACTGAAGCTCATGAAACTGGATACAAAGTGAGTATTTTTTAAACTATAAAATGTGTCATAAATTAGTTTTCAGTGTGATGCTTCTTCCATAATTATCATAAATACTTGTGTATAAGTCTATTTTATATATAAGACGGTGTCAGTATGTAAGTTAACATCGCAGGAAACTGCCTAACTTGAATATAAAACAAGGCAGAATTTAAAACTTTTAAAAGAAGTTATTTGCAGCAAAATGGCATTTTCTTTTTGACCTGGCATGTTGAAATTATCAAGAACATTGAAATAGTGATAGAGATATATGTATATAGAACTGATATCACAGCCAAAGATATCAGTGATATTTATACATAAAACTAATTATGAACACAGCTAATCATGCTGAAATTGTTAATTATTGATGGTACTCACAGCTTTATCTTTTTAAAACATCGAATGAAACAAATTAAAATACGAAACTATCATTGATAATTGTGAATTAAATTGACGTCTTTAGTAGAAACACAAGTATATCTAACTGAAACATAAAACAAATTATACCTATTATTGCTCACCAGACCAGACAGCTGACTCGTGTATAAGATGAGTGGGGGGGGGGGGATGCATCATTTCAATGATTAAAACCTTGTTTTATACACAAGTATATATGGTAAGCAATTAAACAACTCTTACCGTGTTTTTCCACCTGTTTATACATCCAACCATTAGCATAATTCTTTTAATGTGTTGAAAAATCAAATATCATTGATGCGTTGAGCCTATACTCTAGTGTCTCTGGTTACTTCATTAGGTTCATGACTCAACGAGAGAGAAAGCTTCAGCAGCGCCGTGAAGTGGCCAACTTAGAAAAACAGAAATCAGACAAGACGAAGACAAACAACACAAATGATGGTTACGAGATGATAGGTTCGTAAATTAGTGCTGCTCATCTTTTGTTTACGTATAGATTCCAGTAGCTTGTATATAATATAATGAAGACCATAGAAAGGTTTAGAGAATGAAATTGAATTTTAAGTTGAACATTTCAGATGTCATCAGATAAAGAAATAAGATTTAAAACTAATCTTTAACATCATTTTCAAATCTCAATATTCATTTTAATTTGTTGGATTTCCACTAGTGTGCGTGTGTGTTTGTGTGTGTGTGTGTGTCCAAGCATAACATCTTCCACCATAAAGTGTTATGGAGCATCTTAATCACCACAATTTCCCACCTTACTAGAACAATATATCTTAGATCAGGGTTCGCACAGGTCCTTGAAAACCTGGAAAGTCCTGGAATTTGAAAATTTGGATTCCAGGCCTGGAAAGTCCTGGAATTTTTGTAGATGTCCTTGAAAGTCCTGGAATTTGGACATATAGATCGAAAATTTCTAATCAAAAGCGTACAGGAATTCAGTCGTTACATGTCTTCCGAAATATGGGTGTATCTTTGCGTGTTAAAAGTTTGTGAATTCATTGAAAAGGTCCTTGAATTTGACATTGGAAGGTCCTGGAAAGTCCTGGAATCTGAGATGTCAAAATGTGTATGAACCAATCCTGTAGACGTGATCTGAGATAGAATTAGTCATGTATCACGTGTTATATAGTTTATTTATTGGAATGTTCATCAGTTCACCTTATTCTATATCATCTTTGTCCAACTGAGGTAACACTAAATGTATTTTTGTCCGAGTGTTTTCATTAAATTATCATCTTTCACCTACTACACATCTCAGGCTGTAGATAGTGATGGTAAGATACTATTTACTGAATCAATCAGTACGTGGTCATACAGGATTGTTCATAGTAATTTATCCACCTCTAATTCACATGTAGAAAGTGGATACTGATTGAGTGGTTGTTAGAAGTGTTAGATTGTACAAGTCCTGAAATTAAATTGGGGGGGACGGGGGTTGGAAATGATGTGCAGAAGAAGAAACTTCGTTAATGATAACATTTATAATCTTTATGTGTTTGGTGGTTAATTTATTTCGTAAATATTTTGCTGAAATTGTGGCACTTTCTGACGTCTCATCATTCGCTAGTTAATGTTTTGTATTAATCCGTTGTATTTTGTTCTGTTAGAAGGTGCTGACACACTAGCGCCGACGACACCACGGACTCCACGCTCTGAGAGCATCCAGGAAAGCATTCACACCGAGAAGATGGATAAATCCAGATACTCGACCATCCACGAGGATATTTCGGCAGTGATGACTAGTTGTGACATGAAGTCGAACTATACGTCGATCAGTGAGGAGCTTTCATCCAATACGCCGTCAACTGTTAAGAGGTCTCAGTACATTTCGATTCAGGAACGTCTCTCAGCTGCGCCATCTAGTGTTAGGACTAAGAGTTGCCTGAACAGTGCTGCCGATTCATCAATAAGAGATGAGTAAGTAGCAATTTAATAATAGTTAGTTCTGGAATGATAGTTCTGAATGTCGTGGTAACTAATTTTAGTATTGAAATTGGAATCATGCATGGATATAAATACCCAGGGGTGACAGTTATTTCCACAAGCATTAGTCATTAGGAATGACGACATTAATTATAAATTAACTTACTTTATGAATGAGTTGTTACACTAACAACATATGCTCCTATCTGGGTGTCACTCCTGGACCATATGTACTAGGCGTAACCAGAACCAAGGCTAAACACATCCACTCAACTATTATGACCCATTGTAACATATAAATAGTTGTTTTGTATCCTGACCAGACATGGTGTCAATTCAATTCCGGACGAATGTGTGTCCTGACTCACTTCATCCTCAGTGCTCCATTATTGTTGTGGCTACAGCATTGTATTCCTAACCTCTTGGTTAGGGAATTGAATTGTCTTTGTTTATGATATGTTTTTCCTAGGGATTCACCTCAGCTGTATGTTCCTGGTGTGATGAGCACCGAGGGAAAAAAAATCACTCACTCACTAACTCCCTCACTCCCTGGCTAACCAACTAGGTCAACATAAAACGGGGCACTCCAGTAACACAGTGATTAGATCACTGTACTGCAAGCATCCATGTTGTGGTTTCGAATCCAACTTGTACCTGTTTTTTGGTGGATGTTTCATTAGACCCCTCTTGGCCATAAGTCGTGTGGGTGGCCAGTACCCAAACTAAACAACCTACTCATAAACATCAAACTGATAATGATATATACAAACATATTTCATTTCCTGAGTCAGACAGACCAAGATGTGTTCTGGACATATTTGTTGTCGTGCTTGACCGGACTTTCGATTAGCAATCATTTGGCTTTTGGGTCGGTTAATGAGATGGGGCAATTGTTGTTAACACTTCTTGTCAGAATATAAATAAACTGGAGAAAGGTATGTCCTATATATCAGTTGTGTGTGTAGCTTCAGTGATACAAGATGTTCTGTTGTGGGTCGTGTTGTTGTTATTAAAATGCCTCGAGGGGAGGGGTGTTGTGCAGGCTTGTCATTGACACATGAATTATAGGAGATGTGTAGATCCAGGCTTGGGAATATAAATCACTGTGATGTGAGCCACCTGTAATAAATCAGTGTCAGTGTGGTGGAGACATTTAGCCCCCCCCCCCCCATTCTTCTACTACGTATTCACATATACATAACCACCCTTATTGAAATACTATGATATTTAATACCTAAACACTTTCAAGAGACACCGTTATTTAAGATTGTTATTTTAGGTCAGGTCATTTAGAGGTTGGTCAACACTTGTAACTTAATGCCTCACTGAACACTGATGGTATTACGTCATGACCTTGAACTATATTTGTATGTCTCGTTTGTGGCTAAAGAAATTATTCCTGGTGATCCATATATCAGCTTTTGTTAATAATTATATATATAAATAACAATATGTCACCAAATGATTCCATTGCCTGTACTGAAGGAAACCTGGTAGTGGTAGCATGATTGGCCACAGACCTGCCAGATGGCAGTTCATCAAACATTTCTCAACTGCATTACTTCAAAATACTACTGTTTGGCCCACCACGTGCTGGAGTAATACCACGCCCTTGTTCTGTATACATTCTGTGCCTTTTATTATAACAGCAATGTTAAGTACAGATATTTGCCAGGATAATAATTTGACTTGGTAATGTTGGATTAGTTGTCTGTTGGTAGATAATAATATTATGTGACATATTATGTGCCCTATTCAGCTAGTTAGCTGCTCTAAGGTGCTTTACAGTATTATTAGCCCTGACCCAGTTCCTATCCAGCACACATCTCAACTCCGAATGGAGCATACAACACATGCTGCTATTGTAGGCGCAAAGCGTTACTCAAACACATAACCATCAGGTTCTCATTTATATGGATGAGTGAACCATTCGCCACATGACAGCATTGCAGCTCCCGGAGCCTCGAACCGTCAACTTTACACAAATAGTTCTTGTAATCTGGACAACATCTGGGTAGACATGGTGTATCCAAATACGCTGATGTGATTGCATGGCTATAACCAAATCACATGCTCTCTCTCCTACACATGCGCGCGCACACACACATTAGCATTCACACATTTAGCTAGTATTATCTTGTGAATTACGGGTTTCAGGAAAAAGAATTGCAATAATTTGGCACTAAAACTTCTTGAAAAATATTATATTTTCCATACATATTGATTATATCTATTTTGCATATAATACCTGAAAAAATTGGAAGAAAATATGTTATTGTACATGGTTGAAATTTGTACCCAGTACGTATAGAACACATACTTGTATGTTGTACTGTGTACTGTATGTATATGTAAGTGCTTAATATAATGCAATCAAACACTGGCCTTGTTAACCCTCACCATGAACCATCTGGTTACATGGTTGTCTTTGTGTTGGTAGCTATTACACTAACTGTAACATAGCCCTGTTAAGATATGACTGTATCCCATAGAGCAGTCATTATCAACCATGGTCAACATACTTGTTGTCACCTATAAACTAACTATGACTGTTGATAGCAGCTTTATGGCCCAACATACATCCCTGCTAAGTGAAATCAGACAGACGTCTATTGTGAAGTTTCTTATAAAATTGTGTGTGCCTTTGATGTAGTTTTAGTTGAAGCTTGTTTGTTTCTGGTGGTGTATTGCTGCTTCTCTCTCTCTCTCTCTCTCTCTCTGTGTGTGTGTGTGTACTCTCTCTCTCTCTCTCTCTCTCTCTGTGTGTGTGTGTGTGTGTGTGTGTTTGTGTGGCGGGGACAACTAATTAAGAGACCGGGTGGGTTTCTTCATGGCTAAACTGGTTGTATGGATGGCCAAAGACCTTGAAGACTGGCCCTCGAATCCTATCCTATATCTGTGAAGGGTGTTTCAACCTTCCAGATTCATTTAATTACTTTCACAGATTACTTGACCCCATTCAGCTTATCATGTGCACAAGTGTGGACAAAAAAACTGCTGCCAGATTGAACTTTTTCTAAGTATTTTTCTCAGTTACGTTTCTACCTTTTTTACTTTGGTGCCTTTTCAATACATTTTTATGCCTTTTGTACTTTTTCAATAAACTTTTTAATGAGATCTGTTATTGTATACATATTTCATCAAGTTTTGTCAATCAGCGTTTAATAATATGGCATGCACCAACAATCATACATTATCCAATATAATTTGTTTTAATCTTTTGTCTGTTATTGATACTCATTTTGTGATGAACCAATGGGTGTCACATTGTTTGGTGTTTAACTGATTTTGTTTACACCATCACGTATCCACTTCTGGAAGCTTTAGATGGTTAACTACTGGCAACATATCCTTGGCAGGGGGTGGGAACTGAAAGCGTGATTTGAAAATGAGCATGTTGTTTCATGTTGCTCATTATCAACCAGTAGCAAAATGCAAATTTGATGCTTCCGTCACTTTTACAAACGTTATACATATATATATATATATATATATATATATATATATATACACACACACACACACACATATATATATATATATATATATATAAACATCGTGTTTTTTCTGACCATCTTCTTCATTAGGTAGTGTTTTTTTTATTGTAACGGCAATGTATTTGTTATTTATCTGGTGTGCGCCTCTGTGATCTAACTGGTATCACGTTGGATCATAGATCAATACCATCTGAGTTCGAATCTTGGTGTGGGTACATCTGAAGGGTGTTTCATCTTTGACTTCGCTTCACTACCTTTAGCCTACCATGTGAAACATCAATCATTGTCATTGATCATTGTTTATCTGGTGACATTTTGATAGAGTTTTATCTTCAAATGAATGGCTTCGTTTACATCAAAAGTTAAATGGACATTTACCCTTTAAACAACAACTAGTGAATAATTATTTTAATCACCTGGTGATTTATTTAATCACAGAGAAAAGTGGCGAATTTGACCCATAATGTTATCAGGCTCAGGTATAACATGACCATATATAATCCACATGAGAAGAACCAATCTCTCTCTCTCTGTTTGATGTTTGTTGTCACCACTGATCAAAGACATTTATGACTGGTGGTATATATTGTCAGGTGTCCTTGTTAGGGTTCTGTTTACTTCTGTTTCTAACTCTGGTATGTTGCCAGTTTTATCGTTAGGTCAGTTAGATACCGTTACGGATACACACCGTTTCTTCCACCAGCTGTAACTTACCTGATGAAAATATTGACGTGCAGGCTTGTTTTGACCCAGTTTGCGCAGCCGTGTGTGTGTGTGTGTGTGTGTGTGTGTGAGAAAACAGATGATTATGCATTTGTTTCTCGTTTGCTAACAGCTAGAATTCTAACAATTTGCACACCAGCTGCTCGTAGCTAATGATTGATGATGTCGCTAACTGTTGGTGTAATTGACTTGATGTTACATGATGAGTGATGGTGGAGACTAGTCTATACTATAACATATCTAGTCTGGTTGTTGTTGTTGTTGTTGTTGTTGTTGCGATCACGACAGCTGACACAATGAATGAGTCTCAGGTAGCCTACACAGACATATGCTGTGCGCTACGTTATAGATACGGTTTCGGATTCTATCAACGTTTACGGGGTACATCGCATTGAAACGCACAGGTATTTTAATTAGCATCTACGCCAGCCACATGTGGCTGCTGGTCGTGTGTGATTAGTCGATCAACGAGACAATGGCTATATGCATCGTGATGCATCCTCCGTTGAGAGTGTAATTATGAGTGGCGATTTCAACGCACTTGAAGAGGTGACTGTCGTTGAATGGGGGCTGTAGTTTAGTATGTGGGACATACCTCTCATTGATATGGACTAAGGTCACATATAAGCGGGGACACACACACATACGCACACACATACACACACACACACACACACACACATCAAGGCATAGTTAGGCACACAACAGTTGTGGCTCTTTACAGATATACATCTGTGTGATGGATATATCAGCCTCAGTGACAATCGGATGGATGTTATATATATGTAACAAACCTACTAACAGAAAAATGTCGGATCTGCTTCATAATCTTGGATAGTCAGCCACCAATCAGCTACTCATAAGACACATACGTCACACAGTTGTCGGTCTAACGTCTGTGTCACTGTTACAGCGTTTACACGGTGGGTGCCCTTGTGTGTGTGTGTGACTCAGTCTGCTTTACTTGAGCTATGCTATGTTAAAGGCCTCTTGCCGTGGGATGTTTTCACGCAGGATGACGTCATGGCAACTCGACACGATTTCCTGGCCTCGGTACAGACAACACACAAGTACAATCTTTTGTGTAAAAACGTCACACAGGACCACAATTGTCAGCAATTAGTGGATATTTTCCTAACTTTTGTGTATTAGTGAGTAATTTTCATACTTTGTAACCAATGGATCTATGTTTTATTGGTGTTTTTGTAATTCACATTGGACATTTGACTCAGTGTGTTACTTCCTCATGATAGTAGCTCTAGGACAGTGTTTGGAGTATTATAACAGTAAACAACATGATGGAGTTATCTTGGTCACAGCACAGCATCAATGAAGATAAATTTTTCAAAGACAAAACAATGTAACCAGTTTGATGTGCGCGTTATGTCTGCGGTGGATTTCTCGCCCCAGATGTCGGGATACGTTTAAGTCACTCAATGAATACACAAGGTGCTTCCATCCAGACACAGAATGGTGCGTTATCAAAGAATGGTGCTCTGTCGTCTAATGGAGAGTTGAGTGTTGGCCATGGTAAGGAATCGGGTCAACGCCAACATCGGCGTCGCGGCGTCATCAAGGCAAGATTATTGTCATTCTTGACGAATGCCTTTCTGGGACATCCACGTTGTGGGTGTTGCTTGTGTATGCCGGATGATGATGATAACATTCCCTTTTGGTAAGTTGTATACATGTGCATGCACACATGCACGCATGCACAAACACACACACATACAGTCCCTGATTTCAGCTTTATTTCCTGCTGTACCTGTTTATTGATACACTTGTTGACAAATTGGTCACAGATTTAGCTGCCCATATAATGGCAGTTAAAGTGTTGTGCTACTTTGCAATGGGTTTCACTCCCATCAACCTATACTGACAGTATTACTATTAGTCTCATTAGGGTGTTTTTGACTGATTTGGGACGTATCACAGAACTCATCAACAAACATGTTAACAACAACACCAGGAATTTGCTGTATGTCACAACTGCTCCAGTTACTCATAGCAGAAAATCTCCAGCTGACAAAAATTACAATCTCAGCTATTAAGATTATTAAGTGAATCAACACTGTTATAGACAACTTAATAAAGAGTCACACATACATTTACTGGCCAGTGATAATCTTGTTTGTCTAATTCAGTGTTGTCTTTACTAGTATTAGTATTAACACTATTATTTTGTTGATATTAAATTTTTGTAACTATTTCAAATAATTTATAATTTTTTTGTTTTAGTTAATTGCTGCCTGTTTGGCAAATTAATTATAATATGATGTAGCCTACATTGCCTCATTTAGATATATGTTGTCCTGGCTCCATAGTGTGGTTAATTGCAAACACTGTCTAATTGCAATTCACCAGGTGGTTTCTCATTGTTAAGTTGGTCACAGCTGAGAAGTGAGTTCTCTTTGATAGCAATAACACAATTACCTTTTTTTGTGGTAAATTACTTGCAAACTGTGAGAGCCAAGAAAAATGGTTCTAATCTCCACTATATATATATATATATATATATATATATATACTGGGATCCACATTTGTTTTCATATCTGAAATCCTTCTGTAGTAAGAAACAGTCTTCTGCTATATTTCGTGTTAACTGTTTCTGACATCATCTGAGCACTTCCAAATGCCTTCGATTGGCCTTTGGTGGATCCATGGTGTTTGTTATGCATGAGTGATCACAGGTGTTCTTGGCCGCAAGCTGATCCGGGATTTGTTTACCAACACCTGTATCCAGTATCTGGTGTCGTACCCAAGCCCGTCGTGGATCTTCTCATTGATTTAGAACAGCTGTTGAGAAGTCGGCCTACGTCCAGCACATCTGTGTCTACATGAAGTTAAATTGATTAATCTGGGAGCGAACATTTTATTGATGATTAGTGCTCATCATCAGAGGATATTTTACTCAAAAGTACATTGGATGGGCTCGCTTTGCTGCACTAGATGATCTAAATGATTCCATTACTGCTAGTACCATCTGGATGTGTGTATTAGTGCGGTTTGTTGTGTCCAGATGTGTAGTATAGTTGTGTCTCTCTAACTCAACATGAATAATTCTCTGTTGCTCATTCTGAAGGCCATCTTCAACAAAGCTGATAACGCGTAAGTAATTTGCTTCTTGCCTCATCGCAATGTTCTGGTTGTTTATCTGCGGTCAGTTTAATGAATTGTTTAAAAAATGTAGACCTGTTCACTTTATCCTGGGTGAAGAATATTACTCGTGTCATAATGATGGCTCTTGTAATGCACTCAGAGTCGCATCTCATTTAATCCATCTGCGTTCCCTTTAAACGTGTGAAAATTGGTTTAATATTTTTCTGTCTTGTGTATGGGATTGTGTTTTTATCTTCTTTGGTAAATAATGTTGTATTTGGACATATGATCCTGATTGTCTTAAGGATAGAGATAGAAATTATCTGTGTTGAGTTCGATTGAATCTTTTGTTTTGTGGTTTTTAATGATCACAGCGATTCATCTTCTATCGAATATTCATCACGTTTTCATTGTATTCTTTGAAATCGTCTCTGGGCACTGACTACAAACTGCGGGTTTGAAGAGTGCAACTGGTCTCCTGTCTCTTCCTGCATATCATAAAAAGGTCACTAAAAGGAGCCGACACAGACTGACCCTTTTGTGTCAGTGCATCATTAAACTTTTTGCACTGACTGACTCTTACTCTTTGACTGTGACAGTTATTGTCTTATCTAAGAGTTGCCTGATACTCTAATTGTCTTATCTAAGAGTTGCCTGATACTCTTATTGTCTTATCTAAGAATTGCCTGATACTCTTATTGTCTTATCTAAGAGTTGCCCGATACTCTTATTGTCTTATCTAAGAGTTGCCTGATACTCTTATTGGCTTATCTAAGAGTTGCCTGATACTCTAATGACAGATATCAGGAGTAAAAAGTTACCTCAAACTAGTTATTATGTATCTTTGTGTTTGTAGATAATGATAATATTATGTGAGATTATAATATCATCAGTTTGTTTACAAATTAATTTATATAATTTTATTTTATATTGGTGTATAATTGTTTGTTGTAGTAATTAATTTGTTTTTGATATGAATTCATAACTGCAACAATATAATTCTTCTATTTTTCCATAATTTTGTTTATTCTAATATTCATATTAATCTGAGCAAACGGATAAAACATTACATTACAAATTGAGAGTATTGTATGGAGTTACCTATGTTGTACGTGAAGGAGAAAACTGTATTTCAGGATTAATGTTGTTCTTGTGTAGGTATTTGTGTGTGTGTGATTTAATATGGACGATGTTTTCCATGACAGGACGCAGAATGAGACAGAAGCCAACAACTCTGTCAATATAGATTACAGTAATGAGACATTTGACTCCGAGCCAGCACCGACTCACAGCCAGAGTAATGTGTCAAAGTCTAAGGAGCGCTCCTCTGTGTCGATGACGGCAAAAACAGTCAGATACACCGAGAATGGCTTTAGCGTCACATCACCACATGTGTCACCGAACAACAACATTGTCCACAAGAACTTGGAGAGTGATTCTGAAGAGTCATTCTCTGTGGCTCCATCTGGTAAGTCTGTGTGAAATGTCACCTTGACTATTGTGATGATGATGATAATGATGATGATGTATCTTATTATGTTAATTGTTAAGATGTTTATTGTTGACAGATATTTTTTAAATTTTAATTAACGATGTACTTCGTTATAATGGCTAATAATTGGATAATTTGTGGCTAGAGTTATTCTGATGTCTTTTTATTTCACCGAAATATTAACTTAATTTAGTGTTTCTCGTCTCATTAGTAAAATCATCATTTATTATCTTGTTTATTTTATTGTTCTAATTAAATCAATTGTTTATTGTTATTAGTTATTTGTTGTCGGTGGAAATATATTTTATAATCATTACAAGAGTTATAATTGTGTTTAATTTCTTGTCTCAGCTTCAGAAACGTCGGATACGAGTGATGTGAAGGCTCGTATTAGAGAATTGTCGGAAGAGTTGAAACGGCGAAAGATTGAGGCGGAGAGGCTTAAGAGACAGCATGAACAGAAACAAAAAGAAAAACTCAAACAGAAAGAAGAATATTTGAGGAAACAGATTGAGGTAAATAGAACAGGAGTTGTGTAATGTTAGTGTGTGTGTGTGTGTGTATGTATGTATGTGTGTGTGTGTGTGTGTGTGTGTGGTGAGAGAGCAAATGTGTAATATGATATATTTATGGCATATATTTAATTGTATCACAATATTTTGTCCCTCTGAGATACTGTTAATTTTGTTTTGTTTTGATTTTCAGAATTACGACAATTACATCAGCCACGTTAAGACTGAGCTGAATCATGGTGTAGAGACACCAGAACGTCAGGGATCACCGGTACGACCACAGATCAAACCTCAGAGTCACGCCGTTACCAAGACAACGGAGAGGCCAAAGTCAGTAGATAGGGGCCGCCTTGACCTGGACCCATCCAACACAACTAGTGCTGCTCCTAGTGTACCTTCTAGGAACTCAAAAGGTTAGTCTGTTGATTCAAATGTAACTGTTACTTGTATGGTAATCATTATAAATATTATATTTGGCTCTCCATATATTATATATGACATTTATTGAACAATGGGTAAATGGGTGCTTAGCTAATTGATACAATATATTTAATGAGAGTTGTAGGAAGATTATTTGATAAGTTAGCTGTAGTGTATTAAAAAAAAACTACTATTATAAGACACACTACTACTCAAGTATTTTGGTGATCTGTACCTACGTATGTGTATATTATTGTACCTTTTCGTTCAAGTGGTTAAGAGTATAACACTCTGATGGCGCAATTGTTAGATACCACACCACAAACCTGAGGGTTGTGGGTTAAAATCTGACTCATACCTGTGTTTGTGGAACATTTTATATGGATTCACCCATTAGTCTTGTGTCCCAGATGTGACCACGGTTATACTAACTACTCTTTTGTGTGTACATTGAGGAGGCTAACCAATAAATAATAAATACAAATTATTATTATTATTGTTATTATTATTATTTATTGTTATCATTTGACCTGCAGAAAAACCATCAACATTCCAAGAAGGTGAGCCAGAACAAGAAATTCTCACATCATCACATTCTAAGAGTCACGATGTTACAAAGTCAGTGAGTGAGGAACTGATTGAGGTAGACACAACAGCCGTGGAGGAATCTGAATCCGAACTGAAGCTCGACCTGGTGGAGAAAGATGATGATAAAAACCAAGCGACGACTCCGCGGAGCGTTCATGAGTCACGACTTGATACTGCACGCTCCGTTACAGAAATACCAGAGGATCTCTCGGTGCAGACCGACCGATCAGAGAAGTCTCATCATGTTTCGCCGAGACTCGAGGACATTGCGGAGAGTCAACACCAGCTTTCTTTGAAACATTCTGAAACCGTGGATGAAACTAGCGAGTTATCCGAGGCAAGCCACACAGATAAGAGTGCATCGTACAGGACTGAGTCGAGCACCTACTCCAGTAAATCAAAATCTTACACCGATGACTACTCGGATGAGTCCGAGTCCTCGGCAACAATTTCAACGCACACTCCTCGTAGCAATATACCACCATCAGAGAAGTCTACAGGACAAACGAGTCAGGTCAGATCTGTCTTTGAGTCAAAAAGTGTGTTAACTCAAGACGACATATCCGAGTCATTAGCCGAAGAGATCCAGTCAGAAGAGGAAGACGAATCAAAATCGGAAGTTTTCTTCAAACTTACAGAAGCACCAATAACCAGCCAAGTTACTGATGAACATCAATATAATGTTGGTGATAGAGTGACAGTTGGTGGTGAGGCAGGAACTGTCTGTTTTGTCGGCTTTGTTAAGTATGCACCAGGTTTACATGCAGGAGTTGCACTTGACAAACCTGAGGGTCACTGTAATGGTAAAGTGGAAGGTGAAACCTACTTTGAATGTGAGCCTCTACACGGGTTGTTGACATCTGTGGATAATGTAAAGAAACTGGAAGATGAGCTGGAGAAGTCTGTGCGAGAGGATGCAGAGAAAGGTCTTGATGTGGAGGTTTCTACCAAAGTTGCTGATGTTGCAGCAGATGAGATCGGGGATGTTTTCTGGGAGGTCGATGCTGGAGAGAAGGATAGTAATGCATCTCCGAGGGATGTGGAATTACCTGATGAAACTGATGAACAGTCGAAGTCCAGATCCCTTAAGCAGCAATCACCTGAGGTGAAAAATGAGGAATCACCAAAGCTGCAACCACCTGAGGCCAAAGATGAAGACACAGAGGTCAAGGCCAGGGTGTCCAAGGAGAAGGAATGTGAAAAAGCGACTGACCTCGCCATTCAGAACCTCCTGAACGAAGCCATATCACAAATGATGGACATCCGAAGCCGGAAACACGTCCTGGTACAGGACGTCAGCAAGAATACAGTGGCACCTGATACACAAGAACAGCTTCAGGAGGAACCAATCCAGAGGCCAGTTTCCCCAAAACAATATGAAAGTGAAGAATTTCCAGTAAGTAACTGTTTTGATATAACCCGAAACAAAAAGGGAACTGTTTTGGTGTAATTCGTCTGTTATCTGCATCATGACAGGAGTTATTAAGGATTTGTTAGTTTTGTTCAGTTAAATACTTTGGTCTGATTTGTGCACAGTTTTGACGGTGAGATGTTGCTAATGAAGGGTACACTTTCTCTGGCTGCCATTATGGCCAACATCAAATGCGGTGATTCACTTAGTTAATCTCAGCCAAATGCAGTCATCTTGCTTTGGGTATTAGTATATTTAATGTATACAGTGCCCCCTTCCTCAACTATAGTTACTAGGTTTGTTTTTGTAGTTTGTAGCTTTTATATTGTGCCAATTGTGTCGTTAAACAACATTCATCCTATATTGTGCCAATTAAGAATATTATTATGAATTCAGAAAACAAAACCTCCCCTTTTTATAAAAGTAGTTTTTATTGTAGAATATATTGGTGTATAAAGTCACCTGATTGGGAATATTTCCATTACTGGTAGCTCCTTCTAGTGTTAGATGTGTAGACTATAGTAATAATGACCCGCTATGTTCTGTGACCCAGTATAAGTAAACCTGTTGATATCAAACACATATCAATGGCCCCACAATATTGCCAGGTATGTATTTATGGCATGGCGAGCATGGTGACAGTGGATAATACTTGGACCCTTTCATATTATAATCCTCCACTTCACCAATGATTCAGCATCTCCCACGTTTGGACATACCCATAATGCTGTAGTTGGGGTACTGCCAACTTCCAGGTGCTGGGTTCGAATCAGACTCTTATCTGATATATTTGACGGATATTTTCCTAAGAAATAGCTCCCTCAACAGCCATGAGCCACACCGGCTGTAAAACATCAATCATCATCATCATCCAAACCACACCGGCTGTAAAACATCATCATCATCATCATCATCCAAACCACACCAGCTGTAAAACATCAATCATCATCATCCAAACTACACCGGCCATAAAACATCAATCATCATCATCCAAACCACACTGGTTGTAAAACATCATCATCATCATCATCCAAACCACACTGGTTGTAAAACATCAATCATCATCATCATCATCCAGACCACACCGGTTGTAAAACATCAGTCATCATCATCATCCAGACCACACCGGTTGTAAAACATCAGTCATCATCATCATCCAGACCACACCGGTTGTAAAACATCAGTCATCATCATCATCCAGACCACACTGGTTGTAAAACATCATCATCATCATCATCCAGACCACACCGGTTGTAAAACATCAGTCATCATCATCATCATCCAGACCACACCGGTTGTAAAACATCAGTCATCATCATCCCAACAACACTGGTTCACATCTCCTAAATGTCCTTCCTCACACTGAAGTTGGTTGAGTGCGATCAGTAATGTGATACAGCTGATAACATACTTTATAGTTCCAGATGATAGGATTGAATGTAGATGTTACCCATTCCTCTTGGATGTTTCATCGGATAATTTCGTTTCCTCAATGGTTGAGTGATCAGCCATATATCTCAAGTATGGTCAGCCTTAAAGTTGGGACAAACCACTTGAGGGTTCACATAGATAGATAAACATTGTTCGTTCATATGTAACACAGCTAAATATCGCTGAATAAAATCTGATATTATCAGGTTTTATTCATTAAATAAAATCTTCTCATTTGTATAAATGGGAGGGGCTTGTGGGCTGATGGAGTGATGTGTGTTACCTCATGATAAAATATTTTACCTTTCAGGATGATGACGATGATCTCTATGACTTTACCAATGATGTAGAAGATCCGTGGAATGATGACGATCTGGGATTTGGCATCTCCAGAAATGCACCGCCATCGCAACCAGGTGAGAATGATGTTAAAGCTGGAAATGAATTGATGCAGTTTGTCAAAATCATTGATGATTGGTTTGTGGGGGTGTAATATGTAAGGTCTATTTGGTATTGAGTCTTATATATATATTTTTTTTTTCTGTTTTATTTCCAGGTGTTGTAGACACAGACGAGTTGAAGCTAGATTTGTCCAAGTTGACGGAGCCTATCCAGCCCGAGCGTGTCTTGTATGTGGTACCTCACAGCGAGCCGCAAGTCCGTCAACTAGTCTCTACCGTCGTGGATCTCTTCTGGGAGCGTCGACGTTACGGCGAATCGTGGCATGACGTCGAACCACCGTCGTCATACTTCACCGTCGACCCTGACGTCGTCCCGGAGCTCGAGCTACACAGTAGTCGGGTCTATAAGAAACTAGTCTTTGATCTGACGGCTCACGTCCTCCGTGACATGTACCAAGATGAGGATGATGATAGGATAGAGCAACCTCCGTGGCTTAGACAATCTCTGGCCAAGTTCAAGTACCATAAGAGACCGATCCCACCTACGACCGTCGACTCGCTCAGACCGATCGTCCAGCGTCACGTTGGTCAACTGTTGGGCGTCAGTTCTGATGTCGACACTGATCGTTGCTTTCCGACGTCGGCCTCGCGCAGGTGGAACGCGCGCAAGAAGAAGGATCGCGTCGACGAGATCTTGGTCCAGGAACTCCGCCAGGACGAGCCTCAGTGGGTCGACTACGACACGGATGAGTTGGCTGTCAAGATGCAGATAGCCGACACGTTGTTCGAATCGCTGATGGCCGACACCGTGGGCGCGTTGAGACCGGTACTCGGTAGGTGGAGCCAGGGACCATCGTCGTCGTCGTCGACGTCGTGATGACGTATAGTGCGTGGATGTGTGTGTGTGTGTGTGTGTAGGAGCGCGCATAGCCTAGCTGATGTTCGTTTATGTTTGCGTTTGTGTGCGTGCGTGAGTATGTGTACATATTATGGCGTGTTTTCGTAGCGTTTGCGGTGCGATTTATTTATTTGTACAGGCTTTTTAACACTAATCATAACGTCATATCCGGTGGCGTTACTGTCTGCTCTATGTGTGGGTGTGAATGGGTGCATTATGATGACGCGGACGCCGTCGCTTGTGATGATGTTATTTCTCTGGTGTTTGCTCACGACGATGTTTCGGCGTCCATGGTGACTCGAAAGCTCTGACCTGAACGTGATGTTAAGTGATCTCCTCCGACATCACGTGACCAACCATCACACACACACACGTAACACTTGATAATTGGATCATTCCAGTGTGGACTTCAATTTAGTTCTGTTTTATATATTTCAGTAGATCAATGGAGACTTATTTCTGTTGGTGTTTGTTACCACAAATATTGGTTAACCTGATCTAGTATTATTTAAATCTCTATTTATGAAGTGGCATCAGTTAGCGTGATATAAATTTTCAGAAAACGGAAATGTGTTGCCAATTCTGGGCATCCATTCTACGTCGTTCTCCAACGAGCAGCGTGACAATAACCTATACCTTTTGGCCATCCAGGCAGACCGATTATTTGCAATATTTATAGCCACTGAAAAATTCTTATTCTGCCACAATTCTTACTAATTCACAATTCAGAGCCTACCCATCAACCTGTTGAATATGAAACTCGAGGAACATGTTATTAATCCTATTCATAACAAACTGATAAAAAAGACTATTTGTAATAATAATAACAACAGTAATGGCTGGTGATTTGTATCTTTTTTTAATTTTTTAAAATTAATAGCAATCTTTAAAAATATTGTGTGTTGTCTTGATCCCCATTACCAAGTCAGTAATCAGTATATATATATATATATATATATATATATATAATAGTTTGTTATAATAACCAAGCTATTGATCATATTAATCTATTTCTGTTATATACATATCTCGGTGTACCTGTTATGAACTGATTTGTCAAACTTTTAAATAAAAAATGACAACTATGCTGTGGATTGAGTGTTAAAACAGCGCTCTCACTCTCTCTCTGTGTGTGTGTGTGTGTGTGTGTGTGTGTTATAAAGCCTATCCCTCTTTAAAATTAGTTATCAAGTAGGATTTAATGGCACATCATCAAATATGATATTTCTGTAAAAGAATGACGATGTCTCTAGAAGAGTCTGTTTGTGTGTATGTATACAGAGACTTGTCATACACACGCACCAAAGATATACCTTACACGTCTAAGTATGTTTGTGTGTATGTATACAGAGACTTGTCATACACACGCACCAAAGATATACCTTACACGTCTAAGTATGTAATATAGTTTTAGTCACTATCCAGATATCACTTCCACAATTCGAGATTCTTTGTACACCCACTGTACCTAATTATACAAACAGTTTGTATACACGCATGCAAACATATAATACACAAGCCATGTACATTAACGTGTCTTTGTTTATCACATTTAGTCTACAGTAATCAAAATGTCTGAAATCACTTTTTGATTTATTAAAGTATAATCATAATGGTTACAGTTAATAAATAATATGTCAGTTATTATATACTTATTAATATAAAAACATTTTATTTCATTTAAAGTCGTTATTAGCAGGAGACACTCAAAGTTACTGAACAATGAATTGAAACAGTAACATCTAAATGTACACCTAAATATAATATATTTGTGTTGTTATTTTATCAGATAAATACTATTTATATAATTTTAAATTATATATATATATATATATATATATATATATATGTGATACTCTAGATGTTTGAAATAAGTTACATAATAACAGTCCTCACATATTAAGATATTTTAAAGTTACTTAATGAAATATAGCAGCTCTAGATATCTGAATTAATTAAAGAATAAAACATATTATCTTCATCACATTTTCTTGAGATCATTGTAAAAGTGAATTTATAAATTCTTCATCTGAGAAATGACACCCATAGTGATAAATAATTAAGAATCCAATATATATATATATATATATTAAGACTTAATTATACGCTATAGTCACCTGTAATTGTCTTTTATAGAAATATATCCCTTTGACCTGTTATCACCTTTAATCAACAACCCTTCCCTCTCCCGGTAGGGTGCCTCCGTGGTCTAGTTGGTATATCTGAAGGGTGTTTCATCTTTGACACCGCTTCATAACCTTTGGATGTCACTCAACTCATTTAGCCTACCATGAATTTTAGCGAAAACACCGAATAAAATCTAGCTACCGAATGTTAGCCCCAAGCCAGATATTTAAAACACTCTGTACCTGTTTACCAGAAAGGGGATGTAAAATCTAGTAATGATCTATTCAATATTTAATGTTGACTAACAAGGTTTGTGTTGTATCAATTCCAGGCCACGGTGTATTAATTAGTTGTTTTTTTACATATCAATTTACTTCGGATTGCATCGCAGACATTGTGAGATTTAAATGTGCCCCATCGCTGATTATATTTGGCCAATGTGTCGCACAAAAAAGAAACCTATGGGAATTTCAATTTATTTAGCAGGACTTCGATTAATCACGTGATATACACAACTAACGAGTAATGAACAAATATAAGCTTCATCCAAATTACTTTACCGGCTGTCGAATCAAAGATGGTAATCTAAAGAACGCCAAAAGGATCGGTTACCTTTCAGATATTATAAATAAAAATTATGTAATTATAATAAAAGTAAACCAAAAATCCCGCAATGTTCACGAACGACACATAACATAATAGATAAATGTTGAAATATTGCCAATGACTGGATCATAGTCATTACAGCTTCCTCGAATATCAGATTCTACGATGTGAAGGAGAAAAGGTCAAGTGCTGTGACGTCAACGTCCACAAAGCTGAAGCAGCAGTCTTCCTCCTGATGAAATCAGGTCACGGGTGCTCTGATCTAATTTATTCCACCCTCAGCTCAACCTACTAACATCCGCTAACTGAAGCGATCCGCGCACGGATCTTACTAACTTGGCGAAACTATTTAGATCCTTGGAGAAAGGATCTCAATAGTTACGCTGCCTGTTCATTAAGCACAAAACTGAGAGCTCCGATAACGGTTCCTGCTAAAAGAGTAGAATACAACCGTTCTATCGTCAACTATATTCCAGTAACATTTCGATCAAATAAACTGTGATATTCGTAAATACGTTTTTGTTCCCAAATTACGCTTGGCTGACTATTGTTTACATCCTTACAACTGGGTCATATCAAACAACTTGTACACAATGACGTCAGACTCCGACAACACACGGGCGAGTCTTTCCAGCCAATCAACAGCCAGTAAATCGTAATATTATGGCGAATACAACGTCACAGATCCAATAAGATGAAGTAAAAACTAAAATCTACGACGGATCGAAACGAATTACAGGTCGAGGAAAGCTCTTTAACATATAACTTTGTAATAATAATAATAATAATAATAATAACCATTTTACACCGTAGTAGTAGTAATAATAGTAAATATATTTAATGATATACACAATAATGTTACAAAATATATATTCATAATAGATACTGTTTTATATATATATATATATATATATATATATACCACCAGACACTAACTGTCAAACAGTAAGCTATAACCTCCAATGACAAATAATATATGAGAGTAACCAGAGACTACATGAGGAGACACGATTGTCCAAACGATGATATATTTATCTGTCAATGGTCACCATCCACTGATCCAAATGTTAAATCGATCTAATATACTTCAATATTTAAAATAATAAATCTGTTTCACTTAAAACGTTGTCATTAAGTGTTTATAAGATAATATTTTAGAGATCTATTGAAACTATTTAAAAAAAACTATTTTATAGTTTCTGGGAGTTTATATCAAGTTTCTGATGCCTGATTAAATAAAGTTATATTGTACACGTGGTTGATAAATGTGTCTTGTTTCCTGCGAGTGGATACTATTGTTGACAGTGAATATGCTCATTGGGCGTTCTGACTATGTGATACCAAGGAATTAATGCATAAGTTTCGAAATTTGAAAGGTAACTATGTCCTTTAACTTGAAAATCTGTAGATATTTAAATAAGGGTTCTGTTTGGGAATTATAACTAATTTTCGAGATCGTTCTAAATGACTCTTTCTGCAATATTTCTAATCTATGCAGGTGCGTTTCGTGACTAGAGTCTCATAACTGATTATAATATGTTAAGTAGAGACATATTAAACTGTAATATATTATTCTCATATTATTTGTATTAAGAATGTGCTTGATTTTATTAAGGGCATATTATATCCTGGATATTTTTACTTCACAGCTGTTTATGTGTTGATGCTAGTCAAAGTTTTCACCAATTAACAGACCTAGAAATTTGACATATTTAACTTGATTGATTGTATTGCAATCTAGTTTTAGTAAGTATGAATGAACTTGTTTTGTTTTTGAGAAGAGCACATGATGTGTTTTACCTAAATTTCGGGGATAAAGTATTTACCTTAAGCCACACAGCCGGTGAGTCAATATTTATATTTAACAGTTTGTATAATTTTTATATATATTTACCAGATAAATGATAAATGCTTATATCGTTTACCAATAATATACAGGTGGTACAGCGATGGTACCTGGTAGGTCATTTGTATAAATAATAAAAAGGAGAGGTCCCAGTACTTTATCTTTTGATTTATATATTAGTGTTGCTTTCGCAAGTTTTCTTCGGCAACACATATTTCGATTGACTTTTTAATAACCATACTAAGAGGTATATTTATATCTAAGAGGTATATCTATATTGCATATTTATATATTGTAAATGTAACTTATTTACGCCATCATGTCCTCTGTTCTTCTAAAATGATGTAGAGTGTGTGGATGGATGGTGGTAGGTCATTTGTATACATTTCGCTGGACGATGGTATATTAGAAGCTTATTTTAGCTCCAAATTCGCAAAATTTATCTACAATGGGTCGACTAAACTAGGGTATATCAACATATCGACATATTCGTGATGAAATCAACAGAGTCAGACTCACTGACTGACTGCTGGCTGGCTCACTCACTCACTCACTCACTCACTCACTCACTCACTCACTCACTCACTCACTCACATTCCTTTTGGTAGATAAAATTAAGTATAATATATTATGAGCATTAATCCATAACCAAAGATTAATAAAAGAATAAACTTGGTAAATCAAGGCAACAGATTAGTGAACCAAATACTCCATTAACAAGTAACAACAAGTCTCTGAACTGAAATGTTTGTATGGGGAAAATGGAGCGGAAGTTTGTATATAAAAAAAACCCGAAGATGGCGCCACGTATGCCATTGTTGTTATCTGGCGAGTGTTTCCTGTCGACCAAAACCTATCTTCTGACATGTTTGTGTACAAATGTGAGAACGACAAGCTTGGGTGGAGACAAACTCTTTGATCTCCGAAGAGCGAGTAATTAAACAAAACTATATTTAATCAAATGATCACTAACTATAGGCGTGTTGCTACGGAGATGGTTGCGTGAGAGGACACACACAGACACACACACACACAATCTGATAAAACTATCCACAAATAACCCGGTAAGTTTTTCATTGTGAAGGAGTTTCTCCAAGAATATTGACCAAAATTCAATAATACCCACACACACACACACAGACACACACACCCACCCACACACACACACACACACACACACAGGGGCGCCTCCATGGTCTAGCGGTAGCGTGTTGGACCACAGATCACTACCACCCGTGTTCGAATCTCGGCGTGGGCATATCTGAAGGTTGTTTCGTCTTTGACTTCGCCTCATTACATTTGGAGGTCGCTCGGCCCATTTAGCCTACCTTGTGCACAAAAGTGGCCGTAAAACATCAATCATCATCATCACACACACACACATACACACACACATCCTGCCCCCTCTCTCTGTCAATCAACAGACACATTGTCCTCGTCACAAACAGCAAACAAGTTGTCCGCGCTAAACCTCATCAGCTGTGTGATGAACATACAACAACACAGACAACAACACTGAGTATAACTAATTACTGCCATCACTCGCCATAATCTACCTGAACTCAGACAAGACACATCGCTCTAACAGTCAATGACAGATGACATACAAATGACTGTAATATGACATCCGTTCGTCGACATATTTGACAGCCAGATGACAACGAACAGAGCTTTACGCAGCTCTTCTCTAATATTATATCAAAGTCGCGACATCTGACGTAACACAAGACGGTCGTCAGACATCTTGTATAATGTCGGTCGAGTATAGCGCTAAGCGGGGCCGGTTTCTGTTGATGTTTATTTCTGTATGTGATATAATCCTGATGTTTTAAACTCACTAAATACCGGCTGTGTGTTAACGATAAGGTCGGGTCGTTCCGCGGTTGTACGGGCTGGCCATAAAACATCTGGGACCGAAGTTCACATCCAGCCTAGCTGTGTCTGAGGGGTGTTTCATCTCGTTTCAGCTCATTAATTACCATCGCAAATTGTTTCGGAAATTTGGCAAGTGGCCTTAAAAATAAACATCCCTTATAAACAAAAGTAGGTAAGTTCGAATAGGGTGAGCTGTAAGTGGTTTTACCTTATATAAATTATATAAGGGCTAAAGTAACTTTCTCTCTCTCTCTCTCTCTCTCTCTCTCTATATATATATATATATATATATATATATATATATATATATATTAATGCTTAAAGATTACACGATTACTGTCATAATACTCAATGTAAACTATTATTTAATAATAATATATAAATAATGTTGTTGTTTACGACATTTATTGGGCACATTGTAGGTTAAAGGTCACGGTCATCTCCAAAGGTAAGGAGGTAAACAACCTTTAGACTTATCTCAGTCAGGGTTAATACTCAACTCCTATAGATCTATGCTCGTCTACGTTACCATTTTAGCCGTAGAAGCACCCGTACGTATTAATGATTAACATATGTAATAATAATAATAATATTAAAATTAATAATCATAATAATTTGTTTTCCAAGATTCCTATCTCAAACAAGCCATTTAGAGATGCTTTTCAAGTGTTAGATAATAATTAATATATCAGGATGATCCGAGATAGAAAGATAATTAATAAATAATTATCTTCGGGAATTTTATGAAGATCCATCAAAGTTACCTTCGTTTTAGACAATTACAGACCTATTTCAAATTTGATATTTGTATCTAAAACTATAGAAAGGCCAGTTGTTGTCTGTTTAACGATATCTATTTTTAATAAACTTAAAGGGACAGTTCACTCTCAGATAATATTACTGAAATAAGTAATGCTTATAACAATAAAAAAAATTCCACAATAATAATCACGAATTATACCTGATATCATAGATATAGGGAAATAATCCAAATTACTGGAGGGCCGCCATTACGGCTGCACCGGAAGCCAGATTCAAAGGCGGGAAGGAGAAAAGTCAAGTGCTCTGACGTCAGGAATCCATTGATACACAGAGTTCACATTGACACCAGTTTGTCTTTCCGGTTTTCCTCGCGCTTTCTTTGACGATTCCACTTTCTTCTAAACAACTGGAATTATTTTCATCCTGTGATGGTTCTTCCGGATCATACTGATATCGTTGAATGTCAGCCATGATGTAAATTTAGCGAGATTTTGACGTTTTGTTCTCCATTTATTCTTGGCTAACATTTATTTATATGTTTTTAAATCAGTTATACACACTTTCGGTAATATCTTTGTTTTAAGTGACGTCAGTATGCAACAGTTTCCGGTCTGATTCTAGCTTCAAAATGGCGGCGCGTATAGGGCATTAATAGTCGATTAATCAGCACTTTGAACTTGATTATTTAATATTTTGACATCATTTATGATATTTGTGAACATAATAATAATAATAATAATAATAATGTATATTTAATAAAACACCCTTACTAACAGGAGCCATTCAAAGGCGCTGTACAAATAATATGTAATATAATAATACCCCAAATAATATGTATGTAAAAAAACCTTATTTAAAAGAAAATAATTATTTATCTGTGAAAGCGACCTTAAATAGGTGTGTTTTTATAAAAAGACTTAAAATTTCCAAGAGACGACGAATTTCTAATATTTGTCGGCAACTTATTCCACAAATTGGGGGCTCTGACACTAAATACACAACCACCATATAACTTGAGCCGAGACACTGGCACCTGCAATAGTATCTGACTGGATGACCTGAGTTTTCGGGGTGACTTTCTAATCAAAACCAGTTCACACAGGTATTCTGGCGCCATATCATTAATAGATTTATAAGTTATTAACAGAATCTTAAAATGGATACGCTGTCTAACGGGTAGCCAATGTAGTTTTTGAAGAATTGGGGTGATATGGTCATATATTCTAGTATTTGTTACATAACGGTGTCAGTCTTAGTTCGAGTAAAAACTGATATTATAATGTCAATAGATCAAGCTAAATCAGTATCAATATCTCTTCTGGACCCGTCTGCCGCATTTGACACAGTTTACCGTAATGTTCTTGTTTCTAGGTTAAAAGATGATTTGATCTATCACGTAAAACATTCTTGTTTGGACCAACGCTCTCAGAGAGTGTGTGTTTGTTTATTGTATATAATCTGATATTCTGTCGTTGTTGTCTGATGTAACACAGGGCTCTGTTCTTGGTCCTTTCGTTTTCACAATTGACACTCATTTTCTTATATGCCGATGACTCACAGCTGTATAACTCACTGGATTCTGACAGTGAATCGTATTTCTTCTCTTCCTTGAAGAATTTGGAATATTATATTATTGATATGCGGCTTCAGTTTTAGGTGACTTTTTAGAATTGTTATGACTTTTATGACTTTTTAAATTAAATGTTGATAAAACAAATATGATCTTTTATCACAAAAAAACTTCCATTATCCATAATAGGTCAATACAAAATCTAGAAATTAGATTTGATAAATGTATTAATACGAATGAGAATGCCACATTAGTATGCTGTACTGCCTACTACCATATTAACAACATCCACTATCTAAAACCTTCCTGTTTTATGGAAAATTGGATTATGACATAAATCACCTTCAGCGAATTCAGCTTAGTGCAGCTCGCATTGTGACAAATGGTCGAAAATATGATGATGTTATCCCAATTCTTCAAAAACCAAATTCATCGCTGGTTAGATGACGTATTAATTTCAAGATTTCATTCACAGCATATAAAATATCATGTCACCTGAGTACTTTTATTAACTGGTGTCCATTAGACAGTCATTCCGAAAACTCGGGTCACCCAGTCAGATATTATTGCAGGTAACCGTGTTACGGCTCAACTCATGGCGAGTTATGGGTTTAGGGGTATCAGCCTCTGTTTTGTGTAATAATTTGCCGATGGAGATTAGAAGCGCGTCGTCTTTTCAAATTTCTAAATCTGTTCTGACAAAAAAATCGCCTGGTTAAGTAAGATTGCTTTCACCGATAAATATTGATTGTTCAGACTGTTATTGGGTTTTACCATTATTGAGTATGCCCAGGAACCCGAGCCCGACACTTCTTGGCTCGGGCGTGCATCTTCCTATTGTGGCCGACCTGGTGGTCCAAGGGGTGGATCCAGGATTTTGTGGGTGGGCGGGTCTAACCAAGGGCGAAACAATTATGAGAGGCACGAAGTGCCAAGGAGGGGGTATCTAAGGGAGGGGAAAAAATTGTGGAAAAAAATTGAAATTAGATGCGTAAGTGTCTTCTGAAGCACTAAAAAAATCGTATTTTTCACGTAAATACTGTGTATAAATACTGGCAAAAGTAGACATTCCTGTGAAGAAAGTCCCATCGTATGAGACTTAGTGATTGGTTCAGAGCATATACAACTTGTTAAGGTTATTGGGGGTTACTCGATTTGTTACTAGTAACATGAAAATGTCCTCAGTCATAATGTGACATATTGTGAATTATGTCACTAAAATGTTTAATAAGCAGAATGAACACTTGTTACCTCATGTAAATCTACATCAGTTAGTCGTAAAGGCTGGCCTTGAATAATCGTCTGGGGTGTTCTTTAATTAGCCTATCTGCAATTTATTTTGTAATCGATACGTTTACTGTAATGTATTTTCATTAATGTTAAGGCAGAAAATCTTGTGTCAGCCACCCGGCTCCTCAAATAGCTTCCAATACCAGGAAAATATAAAAATGCTAAGGATTTCATCAAAATATCGAGTAAATCAGTCCTGTCTGGCTGCCTCGTTGTCTAATGACCTCGGAGATGGCAGGTCGTCATGCCATGATTCAGATTGATCTGGGGAAGGCATCCCTAGTTTGACCATTAAAGATGACACTAGACTCAGCAAAGTACTCACTGGTCAGCAGTTTTATGCAGAGAAACGGTTCTGTAACTGTTGCAGTAAGAAATCAATAAAAGGAATGCCAATTGATCTCTTGTAATACAGAAGAGGTGTGTCAGCAGGTATATTCGACCTATTATGTCAGCAGGTATATTCGACCTGTTCTTTAGTACTTATATATGAAGCCAACTGCTTTGCTTCGTCGTACCATCTATGGAATAATACACCAATGTCATCCCTCAAACATTGAATCTCTGATTTGATATTGTCGATCATTGTGTATGCCCCAAAGGCGTCAATATCTCTTCTTCGCAGTTTAGTTGACAAACCGTTCCAATAATCCAAACTATTCTTCAATACTCTGAAGCCAACACTAACTTCAAAACTACTTTTCAAACCACGAGCCGTAGTCGTGGTGTCGCTATCTCAATTCCAACGACTTTCATTAACCTCTGGACAAACATGTGGATTAACCATAGCATCAAAGCAAGTGACCACGTGTTCATAATAAAGCTAATCAAATGTTTGAAAACAAGCGATTCTTTCAACCCAGCTTGTTTTATCACGTTTTATCGTACGAAGTTATAGTGCAATATTGTTTGAGTGCAAGTTCCAGGAATATTTGCCTCTTGGGAGAATTGTCAAAAAAATGTACTTTCCAAGTAACTTAGTATAAAATGAAGTATAATTGTGATTTATCAGTTAAATACTAATGCTATTATTAGTATTAGACACACATTACACAATACTTAATGTGTGGTTATTTAAGAATGACAAATTCACAATATTATTACCAAAGACCATATAGAATATGATCTTTCCTATTACTAATTATTATGTCACCAAATGGTATATTGTATTTAAAGATGGAGGATCCCTACTAGAGATGGGGGGCATTCTGACCCCGTTGATCCCCACCCCAATAAATCCGCCACTGGGTCCTTTTGATGTTCAACCTATTCTACCTTTCAAAATCAAACGGTTAAAATAATAAGAAACAAAAATTATTCGATGAACAAACCCAGATTTTTTATTTGTCATTTTCAACAAGCTTTGTGCTACAAATGTAGGCGGAGGTGAAATTGAGCCTCATCACGCGTGCCCGGAAGTCGTTGCATTTATGTTTTACACGTGTTCTTGTTGACATCTGAAGCATTGGTACGACGGTGGTGATTGGCCAAATATCATGGAATCTCCCTTTCAACCAATCAGCAATCTTCTTGCAGATGTGGCTCTGATAATTCCACGGTAAATTTGAATCTCACACTCATGCTCACCAGTCTATCGGCAACATTCTACATCGATATTTGGCAATTAACCCCCCCCCCACGAAAGGAATAGGTTGACCCCATCGTTTCAAATAAAGTGTATGATGCCACCAAAAGGAAAAGAAAATAGTTCCCTAATGGAAAACTGAATTTTCCTGGCTGGTGGTCAATGACACTGATGAGATAAGCTTAAATATTTCAGATCTAATAATATTATTGATTCAGGTTGTACAGTATTCAAACTTAACCTGAAATGGTCCCATGATATTTTTGGGTTTTGGGGATTGGCTAACTCATTTCAGGAAAGTCTGAAACTGTAAGCTTATCTTGTCTGACTGGAGGAGTTCTATTTATTGTGAAATGTCTGGTCAAGAGCAAAGTATCAGGATACTATAATCTAATTCAACTAATACAAATAAGATGTAAGATTACTTATAATAATTTCAAAGATACAAATTAAAATGTTAGGTGGGAATGCAGGAAACTCAGGCAGTAGAAGCGGCTTTGAAGGCGGCAGATGATGACCAGACAGACGATGAAGATGAAGCAGTTGTCTGCAGTGTGTCTAAGCGGCAGGAGTTGCTGAATCTGAATGTCATTCAGATTTTTCTGAACTAGAGAAATCTGATCCTCCCAGTGATTAAAATGTTTAAATGAATCTTTTATTTTATGTTTGAATAAAGTTGAATGTTTAATAACTAAATGATTAGTTATTTTGTATGTCAGATGGTGGAAATAAGCTTATATAAAAACATTTCTATTGACAATTATTCATCCCAAAATCCATAAATGATAAACTATTATACCCCCTTTGTCCCTGTATTAGTAATGTTAGTCTATACAACGCTCAAAAATGTTTTCTTAAAATCACAGCTTGCTAGTCTCCTGGTGTCTGATGATTTTTGAGGGAATTTCCAACACTGTTTTTACATACATCTTATTTCGGGTATCAATATACGACGACCTCGAATGATTACTGGTACCAAACACACTTTATTAAATGTGTATTCTTCTTCTTCTTCTTCTTATTATTATTATAGGGACACAGTGTGGCTAATGAGACCCATCTCAATAGACCGATCCAGACGAAATACGTTGCATCGGTTGCCAACTGCGGTCTCGGGTTAGAAACAGCTATAGCACTTACTGTTAATAAGGGATGGCAACTTTCATATTACACGGAGACTGAGACTAGTATTTCAGCCGAACGATTTTGTCTTTCCAAATGATTTAACACAATATTTATCAAGATATAACCCAATGATTGAGTAGACCGATCTTTCCAGCTGAGTGACACAGCTAAGCTTTCGTTATTCATGTTGACTCGTGGGAGATTTTTAGCATGGGTTTCAATGGATTAAAATTAAACTTTTAGTTGAATGTAAATTGACTTTAATGAAGATTGTTTAAATATTTAATGTAGAGTTTGGGAAATATTATTTTTATTTGTACAGTTCACTTTCAATACAAGATATCATACATAAATACCAATGTTACAGTAATAGGAATCACCCATTGAATTATAATCTATGTGATCATTGATTTTATCCATTCACATTGTCATATCAGATGACAAAAGTTATAAAAAACAATTAGTTTGAATTAGACTGGCCGGACCATGACCAGATGACAGCCATGCAAATCGCGCTGAACGTTACTTAGTTTAGTGGCAAGCGACATATATCTATTGGATGAAGTCTATGCCATTCCTATTAAATGCAAAATTATTATCTGGAGATCACATACCCTTAATTAATGTACTATAGCCTATATACAGCTTTTCAGTAAGACATTTATCAATGACTACACACGTAAATCGCCATGTAACATAGTGATTCTTAAACTTCTAACCCGAGACCGTAGTGTGAAATTCAGCCGCATGGTGGCAGCAAGGGTAATTGAATAGGTCTATTATACTGTACTAATTGTAGTAGTTCTAAACTAATTACAAATAGAGATTACAATCCAGAAAGACCAATTAACAAAGGGACATAAAAATCTTCTAAATGTTGATGTTGATGAGATATTTTATAGGTTTTTGTGATATGTTGACAGTTTATGATAAAAAGAATGAACTAATAAATAAACAAAATAGCGCAATATTTTGGATTAACTTAATAAAACGGCACATTGTCGTTTTATGATAATGATGTATTGCTTAAAGCATTTGATGACTTGAACCGGTTTATACCCATAAAAGCCCATATATATATATATATATATATATATATATATATGTGTGTGTGTGTGTGTGTGTGTGTGTGTGTGTAACACCGTCACTGTTCCAAGGTAAGTGATATCCCACTTTGCACAGCCTGCAGTAAAGCAGTAAAGCAGTGAATAGGCACTGAATAGACATACACAATAAGATATATAACAACCTATTTTTATGTTCAGGTTAGAACACGCCAAAGGTATATTTTAGCAGGTAAAATGGTTATTATGGCTTGAGCGAATTTGTTAATGCAACCGCGTGGAAGGCCTGGAATTTGGCCGAAAAATTCAGTCGGTATCCAGAATATTGTTTTAAAATTCGGTTTTCTTGAATATCCAGTCTCTGGATAATGGTTCGGCAACAAACTGATCCGTAAATAATCATTGTATCCTACAGGCTCCCGGTTGATCCTGATCGACCTGTTCTATATATGTCATATATAAGATATAATGTTTATAAATATTATGATTCTATTTCCTCTTTCCTTGACCTTTAGCCTATCAACAAACATAGATATAATGATAATTGGCTAATTAGCAAAGATTAATCATGTTAAGAGACTTCAATTTTATTTAGATAACATCAGATGACACTTAATATTACTACACAGCTCGGCTTACGAACTGGCGAGATGTTGTTGTCACGTCTCGATATGAAATGATCCTTCTCTCACAACGTGTCCCTGATGTATCATCCAGAAACTAAATTCGCAATTGTTTGTACCAAACTTATTATTATTATTATTAGTAGTAGTAGTAGTAGTGGTTGTAGTAGTAACATCGGGTCATATGTTTGATCTCTTGTTTTAAAGTTTTAAAATAAAAACATGAAATCAGTTGGATACAATGTTCCATGTTTAACATAAAACAAATAGTTTTTAGTGTAAACAAAGATAAAAATGATGACACTATGAATCTTTAACTAATAAACATTAGTGATATTTATGACACATTATACATAATTTTCAAAACGATGAACTATGATGCTGTTTTAGTCAAAAGGTGTTGTGTATTTCTCACGAATAACTGAAATGTTAAAAGTGAGTGAATGAGTAAATGAGCCAGATAAACATCTATGAGTGAGATGATGTCAATTGATCAATGTAAGCCAGTAATACTTGTTCTTCTGGACCTGTCTACTGCATTTGATAAAGTTGACCATAATGTACTTTTCTCTAAGTTAAAAGACATGTTTGGTCTGTCAGGTAGAGTACTTGAATGGTTTAGATCCTATCTGGCACAACGCTCCCAGAGAGTGTCTGTTCATGGTATTTTATCTGACATTCAGTTTTTGTTATCTGGTGTACCGCAGGGTTCAGTTCTTGGTCCTCTGGTTTTCACATTATATACCCGTCCTCTTGGGATCATTGTGCAGTGATATGGGGTTAAATATCACTTGTATGCTGATGACACACAGCTGTATATATCACTGGATCCTGACAATGAGTTAAATTTCTCCTCTTCCTTGAATAATTTAGAACATTGTATTGCTGATATTCGACTATGGATGACTCAAAATCTTCTAAATGATAATAAAACAAATATTTTATATTTGGCATCACCACATTGTGTTAAATCCCTAAAAACACCAGCATTACAGATGGGTGCATCTTCGATTACCCCTAATGGGTCAGTAAAAAATCTAGGGTTATTTTTGACCAATGTATTAACATGCATGAACATGTCACATCAGTATGCCGAGCTGCCTACTACCATCTTAAGAACACCCATTGTTTAAAAACATCTTTTGTTACATGTCATTTAGACTATTGTAACTCCCTGTAAAATGGCATATCTGATTATTACATTAATCGCCTTCCGCCAATTCGGAACGGTGCAACTCACATTGTAACAAATACTAGAAAATATGATCATATCACTCCAATTCTTCAAAAAACTACATTGGCTACCTGTTAGACAGAGTGTCCAGTTCAAGATTTTATTAATAAATTTGATAACTATCTGTTAATGATATGGCACCAGAATACCTGTGTGAACTGGTTTCCATTAGTAAGTCATCCTGAAAACTCAAGTCATCCAGTCAGATATTATTGCAGGTGCCAGTGTCTCAGCTCAAGTCATATCGTGATTGTGTGTTTAGTGTTGCAGCCTCCAATTTGTGGAATAGGTTGCCGGCAAATATTAGAAATGCGTCGTCTCTTGAAAATGTTAAATCTCTTCTAAAAACAGACCCGTTCAAAGTCGATTTCATAAATAAATATAAATTATCTTTATGACTCCTGCTAGTAAGGACGCTTTATTAAATATACATTATTATTATTATTATTATTATTATTATTATTATTATTATTTTTCATCATCATCATTATTAATGAGTGGGGATGTCTCCAATACTAATCTACAGCTAAGTGGACTGACCTAGATTCTGATCTAAAGCTGAGGCGTTTCGAAACCTGATCCCTAGAATTAATGTCTTGTAACTATACTCATCTGCGACAATACCAGATTTGTTATGAGAAGAATGCCCGCCAGAGGGAGCCCTTGTTTTGTTTAGCTTCACCGCTGGCCTCACATAAAAGAATATAGCCCAGAGGCTAAAACTTAAGGAAATTTATTGATGGATGAAACATACAACAGACAGGGGTAACAGTGGGATTCATACCCATATCCTAGATATGCGTTATGTTATATTGTGCGTTGTACCACTGAGCCAATCCTAAGTTGATGATATAGCATGAAGTTGTATAGATTGAATTATTGGTTGATAAAGAGATTCATCTCAGCGATTGATTGAGTAATGAAGTCAGTGAGTGAATGAGTGAGTGAGTCAACGAGTGCGTTAGCCAATGAGTAAGTATGTGTTTGTGTTTGAGTGTGCGCGTATGTATGTCTCTTTGTATGTGAGGGCGTGTGCTGGCTCGCGCGCATGCATTGTCCATCCATCTATCTGTCTGTCTATCTGTCTGTCTGTCTGTCTATCTGTTTGTCTGTCTGTTTGGCATAGTGACTGTGTCTGTTATAAGCTTCCTATTTCCTGCCTGCCTACCATTCTGCCTACTCGCCTGTGTGGCTATACCTTCCTCGTCTACCTTCCTATCTACCTGTCCGTCTACCTGCCTGTGCCGGGATCAATCACCACGACTAATAAACGCCGCCATTTCGACGGCCCGCCAGCCAAGACAAAAGTCAAACCATCCTCAAAATCTTCGACATCCATTTCACGACATAGAGTACAATAGCCTCCTCCAATATGGCGGCTAGACGGTGCCACCATCGCGTGCTAAATGGGTTAGCTCATCTAGACTGTGACCCCAAAAAGAAGAGGAAAAAACTCAAACAACAATCGATGGCATTTTATCAATCAAAACAAACACAGTTCGTCTGCCGAGCACTTACCTGGCATCATCGATTAGGATTAGAAGACTATCTGATGAATGCGATCCGGTTATGCTTTCGTTGTTATGGTTACCGGCTGGAGGTGGCCGCAAGCCGGCCGATGATAAGACGTTCATATGGCGGCCATTACACGTGCGCGCGTCTCTCTCCCCCTCTCTCTCTCTGTGTGTGTGTGTGTCCCCGTCGGTGTGTGTGTGTGTGTGTATGTGTGTGTTTAGGCGCCATACGCATGTCGTCTGCTGTTACCGATGTTCGTGTTCATTTCGAAGGTGTTTGTGTCTTGTTGTTTCTTGGCCAGAACTTGGCCGAGACGTGTCTGACAATTGATGTACGGAGCGAGAATAAACATCTTTGTTTACTTGTAATTATTATATTTTTATGCTTCGGTAATGTTTTCCGATGTTGGCACTTGTTCCGGTGTTCCCCCCCCTCCGGGTATAATAAAGAATCGGTGAGAAATGATCTTTTTGTGTTTTAGAAAAAGAAATACACGTCTTTAAGTGACTAATTATTTAGACTAGTATCTTCTATCTATCTATCTATCTATCTATCTATGTCTCTAGCAAACTGTCGAACTAACAGCTATTTCGTCTCTCTCTGATTTATTGTCTGTTAGGATATATAATGTATATAGTTTATTTCCTGTGAGTGTACATATTTTTGATTCTCTACCTGTCTGTCTATCTGTCTACCTGTCTATCTGTCTATCTAGCTATTTATTTATCTATATAAGCGAAAGTAATATTTGTAAAAAACACCGATAAGTTATTTATATTATGTTATTATTACTCTGATTGTAAATTAATTTAACTCACAACATTGTTGTTAGTTTAAGATCGTTTGTAATATACAATATACGTGTCTCTGTGTGTGTGTGTGTGTGTGTTTGTGTATGTATGAGTGTTAGTGTGTGTATGTGTATGTTTGTGTGTGTGCGTGCCAGCGTGCGTGCGTGCTTTAGCGGGTTAGTATAAGGCACTGGCACAGAGATTCATCAGTGGGCTGAATCCAGAACCTTTGGACTTTACATACGGAGACAAGAGTAATATCTCGCCAGTACACGAAATTAAGCCAATCAAATTTATTTATTAACTGGCCCGAACGTCATACTAATTAATCCCCCCCCCAAATTGAGTGTGTGTGTGTGTGTATGTGTGTGTGTGTACTCAATGTGAATGGACAAATTCTAGGTCACCGAGTCGACTCAGTGGCATTTTAAAAACAAACTCGCTCAAGCGGGAGTGTTGAGCCTCGAAATGAAATTAAACGAGTCGAGTTATTTAAACTGGGATATATTCCCTGCCTTGGGATACGAATCCCACCTACACAGGTGTGAACTTTTTCGAACCCATAAGCTGGCTATTTGCAGCACAGCGCTCTAACCACTGCGCCAGGTGCACCCCAGGCATTGAAAGGCTAGACCCAAGATAATATTATTAGTATTATATCTCAGGTGTGTCTTGTTTCTGTCTCTAGGCCATACATTGTTAGAGAGATAAGGAAGATTTTAAAACGATTCCTAAAAGTTATTAATCTAAATTAGTTTTGGTTCAACTATGTCGCTCGTTTTATTCGATCCTTTCTGGGTGTACTGTGTCGCATGGTAAGTGAGTGAGTGAGTGAGTGAGTCAGTGAGTGAGTGAGTCAGTGATCGAATGAGTGGTTGAGTGAGTGGTTGAGTGAGTGGGATTGAGTGGTTGGTGAGTGAATGATTGAGTGAGTGAGCATGCGATATTTTCAATGACAGCTTGTAGTAGTAGTAGTTGTTACTGTTGTCGTTATTGTTGTTGTTGTGGCAGTAGTAGTTGTTGTCGTTAATTATGCTGCGGCGGTTGTTTCGGTTTGTTTTGCGTCTGCTATTGTTGTTGTTTGTTGTTGTTTGTTGCTATTATTGTTTCTGCTCTTTCGGCATTGCAACTGTACTGTCATTGTGTGTGTGTTGTAGTTGTTGTTGTACTAATATTTTAATGTTGTTGCTACTATTTATGTTGTTGCTGTTGCAGCTAATGCTAGTGCTGCTGCTATAGACACCAGATGTGTACATTGGTTTTTTTACCTATTGTTATTTATTTATTTACACGTCAGTCAACAACAAACAACAATAGCAATAGTTTTGTCTTCACAGTTTGACGAGTGATAGCTAATTTTAGATCAACTGTACAGTGAGACCGGTTGTTACCTTCACCTTGATACTGCGGCCAGCACGCGGTTAACCGACATTCTGGCTCGATGCCAAAAACTTCCCCCCAGTCCGTCTTATAGTGACGTATTATGACGCAAACTCTTCTCGCGCCAGGTCAACCACTTCCGTCAAGAAGGCAACAAAATATCGCCCATATCCATGTTACCGAACGTCTCGCCCTGTATCCGCTTCCGGAAACTCGCACACCAGCGCTTCCCTAATTTCCGATGTTATTTCGGAGGGATTCGCCTGTCGATGACGCGAAAGAAAGAAAAAATAGGTCACCCAATTTCGAGGCACTCGGCGTTTCTGCTTCGGTCATTGTCTGGGGGGATTACTCCGAAATTGGCGTGGAACTTGTGTATTTTAGCATAGAACGTTCTGGATCAATAACAGGTAAATTCTGCCAGTTATGGGCGCCTTATTGATGACGTCGACACTCGCGCGGCGACCATTAATATCGTGGTTCCAGCGTGTCGAGCGATAAAACTAAGTCAGATCAAAATATCGACGAAAAGTTGTCGCCGATGCAACCGGAAATAATATCTCTTAATTATTAGCTATTAAAGCCAGTTTTGTCAGATTGGGCACCATCTTGTAATGTTTGGCCATTTATTCTCATATTCGCCGCGCTAATTCACTTTAGTGGCGGCTCCCGAATCGGCCATATTGGATTTGCCAGCTACCCGTGTTATATGCGATTGTTCGGCGAGATAATCGAATATCGTCGTAATGTCTTCGTTTGCTGCACAATGGGATTTTTTTTCCACCGTTCCCTATTCGTTTGCCATGAGAATTTGGCGCGCAGCGCGTGATGAGCAGACGACCTAAAGTGGCGTTCGGCTGGAGGACGGTCGACGAGCGTTCCGCGAAAAAGATTTGTGATCGCGTCGACGGTCGGCATAATTCACGAGCAGACGATTCGTTTCGAAATCGATGGACGTCTGCCGTTTCACCAGCGGCCATTTATTGTCCGCGAGGTGAATCAGAGGCGAAAATAACGTAAGGCAGACGACCCGCAACCGACTCTGCTGGTAAAAAAGGGGCGCCCCGAAACGTGGCGCCAACCTTTCCCAGTGGTCGTAACCCTTTCTCATTTTTCGAAGCGCCGGTGAAAAAAAACTGTGGCTGAACTGTTATTATAGTGGGGAAAATTGGAGCCACGTTGGAGCTGCACGGCTCCCTATTATAGCCATACTGCCATATTGTGCCTGGTTTTATCCGTCTGTGCGTCCGTTTGTGTGTCTCTCTCCCTCCGTGTCCAAACTTGTCTCTTATGGAGCTAGCTGTTTCACCTGAGAGAAGGGCCAGTTTTGTCAGTCGCCCAGCAAACGGTGGCTAGGAGTTGGATAAAAGCCGAGGAATTGCAGCAGACGACTTAAGACTTCGCAAACACTCCTCCCTCTTTCGTTCCCGCCCAACAAACCCACCTCCTCCCACCCGTCTCTTCCTATGCGCGGTTGCTTCGCGATGCCCGGATTAAAGAGCCCCGGCGCACGGATCTGAAGATCTGGTGATCTCTCATTCGAGAAATGATTCCCAGCACTCAGGTGAACACATCGACTGGAAAATATCTGGATACATCTCCATGGATTAGTGGACTGTTACGAGGATCACGGACGCAGGATTCGCTAATTGGATAATTACTTGATCAGGAATTATCAGTCGTCGGCTTCAGGTAAGATTAAAGAATGTGTCATTTTCTTTTTGTGTGTCTGATAAACGACTAGTATATGATTGATGTATGCTAAGCATATGATTGACACAAGATTGACGTGTGATTGATATATGATTGACACACGAACGACGCATGATTGATACGCCTTTTATATATGATTAACATATGGATTGTCGTATAAACGTCGCCTGAAATTGATATATGATTGACATCTGATCGGGAAATGGCTAACATGTGAATGATATGTTATTGACAAACGATTAGCATATGATTGACGTGTCATTGTTATATGATTGACATATGGTCGCTCAGCGTTTGGCGTAACATTTCCCTACATGATTGGCATATAGTTGGTATATAGTTGGCATATGGTTAGCATATGATCGGCACACGATCAAAATGTGATTGACATACGGTTGATATTTGATTGGTTTATGATCGATTTATTATGGAAATTTCGACGTTATAAAATCAGGATTACAACAACTTATCTGCATATACTACTCCTGGGGAGGTGGGGGGGGGGTGTGTGTGAAAAGACTGCATACATAATCTTCAGAATCCGGACACGCTGATATCCTGCTTCTCCTAAAACACCGCCCCCTCCCTCCGGTCGCGAATATGTGACAAACATTGAACATCTAACTGATAGGATTTTGATGAAAACATCTATTTGATAATCTCACACACACACACACAACACACGCACACACACTCACTCACTCCCAGAGAACTATCTTTTACGTATGTTTGTCGCCAAGGCCCTTTGATGTTTGCCGACGTCAGCAATCGCGTTAACGGAGAATAATTGCATTTCGCATGCAAATCTCTTTGTCACCAAACACTGCTTGGATGTCACTTGCTTCCAGCCATACTGTATTTCTGCTTCTTTGGGGTTTCGCTGCTATTTGACAACCCCGAGGAGACTCCACCCCCACAAGATAAACAGATCGGACGATTAGACGTTAACTAAATTAGTTAATTAACTAAATAATTAATATTTCTAATCCTAGGGTTTTTATTGGAATTTCTTACCGATTGGATTGAGCAGAAAGACATTCTTCCGGATTCGAAGTTAAAACGCTTCACGAATGGTGTAGTTTTAACAGGCTACAGTGGGTTTTGAACCCCTGTGTACGCGTGTGTGTACGCGCGGCCATGTGGCTGTAACCAAGCAACAAGTGGTTTAGACTCCATATGAGTTACTAATCTGAGACAGAGAACGTTTCACTGTCCTTCATTTTATTTGTATAATAATTAATAATTTCGAGACATCACGCTTCCAAGATGCACCTCATATACAGAATTACGAGTATGTAGTTGTGTGTGTGTGTGTGTGTACGCATCCATGCGCGAAGTTGGTCGTACACACACAAAACGTATTTTAATGCTAAGCGATGAAGCTATTTATGAGCCACCAATTCTCTCTCTCTCTTTCTCTCTCTCTCTCTCTCTCTTATATATATATATATATATATATGTGTGTGTGTGTGTGTGTGTTTGCCAGTCCGTCTATCTGTATGTGCGTCTTTCTGTTTTTCACGCTGACCTTTAAATGATCAATCTATTTACAGGAGATCTCTAATATATTCTATTGTCGTCCAACATTTGCTGGTAGTTCACAAATATTCCAGATTCGACAATTCCTCGCTAACTAATTTCAAAATGGGGGCTGTTTAGTGTGTTTATTGTCGGCCAATCAAACCAGCAGACGAAGATAACCGCAAATAACTGCAATGACACCACCCTTAATGCGACGGTGGCTCCCTTACAGTGGCACCAGATTAGTCAAACAATGGCGGTCAATAAGAACCCCATAATGGCCGACCAATATCTAGCCAATACCGTGTCCCGATTCTATTTGGTCTTAATCGGAAAACGGATGAAGCGTGACAAAAGTGTGCTCATTGGTTAGTTGATTAGTAGTACGAGAAGGGGTGGGGGGGGGGGGGCTGTCGGTTACTTCAGAATATCGTATTAATATTGAGGAGTAGGTGAGGTTTTTGAGCTCAAAGAAAACGATCACCATTAAAATCTACCATACAGGCCCAGACTTGCTGGGGTGGGGTTAATCCTCCAGCCTCATTCTCGGTACTAACACAGTTTGTAGACTTCGTGGCTCGCTGTTTAAATGAGGCGCTCATGCGGCGAAGTATGACTAATATATCCTGTTGTCTGGGGGATGTTTCATTCATGTATCCCTTGACCGTACATCCCGCGCGAGGGGCAGCGTCGAGACGAAACAGATCAGCCATTCGCTGAAACTCCAGAATACAATACTTTATGCAACCCTTTCGTGTATATTATACATCAGGATCATAAACACAAGGTCAAGCTAAACAACTATAGGAATCCAGTACGTCACGTACCCTACGAACTCTAGAATACGTCAGCGTCCGGTTCTCCAAACAGGTATTACCCAATTACCTAACCAAGGTAAAACAATCTTTTCGTGACCTTCCACTACAATCATCCAAATCCGAACTTCCTGAATGGTGTCACTGATGTTCCGTATACAAGCCAAACATAGGGTATTGTTATCGAAATACCTCGTAGACAATTGTCAACAATTCCAATCCGTATTTGAATATTCTTAAAACATATTCAGATCACGAATATTTTCATGAATAGTTCATGGCTATTCAAGTAACGTATTACATGAACACATTGATTACGAACTTTGTTCAAGTTTGTATGATGGCAAGATGAAACGAAATAAATTCACGCATTCTTTCTGGATCCAAATGTTCAGCCATCGGAGCTTATCCGGATCTGTCAAAGCAGTGTACGGGGAGATCCCAAACAACAACCACTAGACTACAGGAGTTATTTCATCAATTACATCATTTATTGTGTCAGATTGAATTCCAGAGACTTTTTATGTCGTAATTAATCGTTTTTAATGAGATCCATAGAATAATCGTGATCAAAATAGTCAGCACCCATTATATTGTTACACACACACACACACACACACACACACACACACACACACACACACACACACACACACCTCTCTCTCTCTCTCTCTCTCTCTCTCTCTCTCAGAGATTAATTCCTGTTATCTCACTGATATAGAACATCTTTTCGGAGCTATAGTATTGTGGATTTTTGGCACCAATTCGTTGCCCTCGAGCTTCATCCAGGATTTGACAATTCCTCACATCCCGCCGACGGTGCTGCCCTCTTGTAGCATTTTCGACCTACGAGTGTTTATTCGCACTTCTCTAGGAAGAAGTAATCCAATGACGACAAACAAATTAAGCGAAGATTAATAACAGACGGCCGATGTTTCTACTTCGTATTATTCTAAATTAATTACGGGAGCAATCAAAGCTATGGGCACGATTTTCCGACCGTCTCATACGGGGAAGTATGAATTAACAGACGATTATCGTCTGCCTATTTGAGTTCGGTTAAATAATTGATTTATTAAATTTTTAGGATATTCTTAAAAGAACTCCCATGGGATATTTGAAGTTCCCGTCTGAGATGTCCGACATTTAGCTCTTTGAGATTTTCTTCGTTATTAGAGACCGAATCAAATGTCTGACGTGGACGAATTATTTTACGACTTTGAAGGTTCTTCCGTCGTGGAATCATTTTACGACTTTGGGAGGATGTAATACTATTTCGATGTTAAAGTATTTCAATAGATCTTATCGGTTTACGAATTAAAACGTCTTGCGTGATTTAATTATTTACGACACTAAGACACCGCGCGCGATCTAACCATTTACGACATTGAAGAATCTCATGTGATACAACCTTTTCGCGAAACTGGAGTGGATCCACGTGATCTGATCGGTTTACGAATCGGAAATGTTATACACGATCTAATCATCTTACGCCAACGTCGCTTTGCGCCATTTCGTCGCTTTCGGTGCGATGATCGTAACTGCGCATGCGTAGAAGTACTTCTCGCGCCCGTATCCCGGGTAAATACAATTATCCCCATTGCCGCTAGGCGTCGTTAGCTAACGTGCCACGTTTATCAAACGCCATCGACTGGTGATATACATTTGAGGGAAAAAAACTGTTCTCAAATTTCGCCCTCAAATGTGGAACTAATCCGAAATAAAAAATAATCTCGTTCGTTGTTTAGTTGTTAGTCTAAATACAAAGAGAACACGCTTTGGTCCAGGAGGTTTATTTATCAGACAAACCGGGATTGAGTCCAATGGAGATTGGATGTGTATGTAATACAAACATGTCGTGTGTATGTGTGTGTGCGTGTGTGTGCTTGTGTGTATATGCACACGTGTGTGTGTGAACGCTAGAGTTTGTTAAAAACAGCGGCATAAATATTGATGAATCTTGAATAAACTATCTGAATGATTCATCAGGGGATACATAAGGGTAGCTTCTGAGTAAGGTGGGAATGGTTGGTTGATGACATACGTGCATTTATATATATATATATATATATATATATATATATATATATATATATATATATATATATCGATGGCATTGGCACAGAACACAATGGCACAAAATTCGATGGAAACCTTTACCACCATACATTCATAAATACACACATAAAAACCTATACACACATAAACCTGTCCATTGATAATATATCTGGACGATTCATCAGTGTATGGCTGTATATGTTTCCGGTAGGCCCATTTCTGTGTTCCCTTATCCAATCCGGAGGCGGTTAGCTGTCACCTTAACAAATCCAATTTCTCTTGATGGGATCAGTACCAGAGAGGGAGGGGGTAGATATATATATATATATATATATATATATATATATATATATAGATAGAGAGATAGATAGAGAAAGGGGTGTTGTCGCCGATATAAACATGGCCACTTCTTCGTCACTTTAGTTAATTTCTAGACCCGACATCAGCCGACAGGAGCCACCATCGCTCCTCGTGGCTCAGTGGTCAGTGTGGCCGACCAGAAACTCGGACGTGATCGGTTCGAATCTACAAATTGCCGGCCCAGGCACCAATCAGTATTTGAGTTTAAACGGTTCTGGGTAACTGTGATTGATATATATATATATATATATATATATATATGTCAGCTACAAACAGTGTGCTCCCCGAGGTGTTGATGTTTCTGTCGGATTGTACAGGGTCATGCCCCCCGATGGCGGATGGGTAAGAAGGATAGATGCGGGAGAATATAGCAGCTTCCTTATAATGATCAATGAAATAATAAAAATATATTTGTCCAGAAGATGACGAATATCCTCTAGAGATAGATTGAGGCATAACTTGGTCAGAAAGTCCACATACATACAACTATACATACATTATCATACAAGTACCAATGGCATCATCAACAACAATAACAACAACAATAACAACCATATCAACAACAATAACAACAACCATATCAACAACAATAACAACCACATCAACAACAATAACAACCATATCAACAACAATAACAACCATATCAACAACAATAACAACCATATCAACAACAATAACAACCATATCTACAACACTAAGAACAACCATATCAACAACAACAACAACCATGTCAACAACAATAACAATCCATATCAACAACAATAACAACAACCATATCAACAACAATAACAACAACCATATCAACAACAATGACAACCATATCAACAACAATAACAACCATATCAACAACAATAACAACACCCATATCAACAACAATAACAACCATATCAACAACAATAACAACAACCATATCAACGACAATAACAACCATATCAACACCAATAACAACAACCATATCAACAACAAGGACAACCATATCAATAACAATAACAACCATATCAACAATAATAACAACAACCATATCAACAACAATAACAACAACCATATTAACAACAATGACAACCATATCAACAACAATAACAACCATATTAACAACAATAACAACACCCATATCAACAACAATAACAACCATATCAACAACAATAATAACAACCATATCAACAACAATAACAACAACCATATTAACAACAATAACAACCATATCAACAACAATAACAACAACCATGTCAACAACAATAACAACAACCATATCAACAACAATGACAACCATATCAACAACAATAACAACCATATCAACAACAGTAACAACAACCATATCAACAACAATAACAACAACCATATCAACAACAATGACAACCATATCAACAACAATAACAACAACCATATCAACAACAATAACAACAACCATATCAACAACAATAACAACAACCATATCAACAACAATAACAACAACTATATCAACAACAATGACAACCATATCAACAACAATAACGAGACAGTGGTAAATAACAATTTATAGCTGGATGCTAATATATAAAGTATATTCTTAATATTAAATTCGTACATCATTATCTAGCCGCGATGGAGCAGATAGAGTGTTGGACTCGTAGACGAAGGGTCGCGAGTTCGAGGCTCTCAGAGTTGCAATACTGTCATGTAGCGACTGGTTCACTCGTCCATAAAAATCAAAGGACGTGATGGTTATGTGTTTGAGTAACGCTTTGAGATTATAATGGCTGAATAGGGAGGGTGCTATATAAATATCATGTATTCTTATTATTATTATTATTATTAGGTCACATCGGTAGGTCAGTGGTTATGAGTAATGCGCTTGAAATAACCACGTTATGGGTTTGAGTCCGGCTTATGCCTGTGTTTGAGGGTTGTGTTTTCTAAATATATCGCCCCCCCCCACAGTCGTATGTCATAGGCGTATCTAGGGCCGGTAAAAACAATTAAACTTTCGGCATTATCAGATCGGATTAGACAGAACAGAGAACCTGTTTAATAAGGTCATTAATACGCTACTGGCATAATTAATGTATTTAATTCATTAAGGAGATAATAGCGCATCGTCGTAGAATTTTATGACTTCTTTATAGAATATATTATCGAAAGACGAAGACTCTTAAGTTCTTTGCTGAAGCTAAGTCTATTATGACTTAAAATTTCTGTTCTAACCTCAATGAGGCTATGTCTGAAGGTTATGTTTTGTCTTTCAGTTCGCCTCATTATGAGTAGACGACGCGTGGTCCATTTTGTCTAACGTGTACACAGAGCTGGCTGTAAAACATCAACTTTTACATCATTTTTGTTGAAGGAGTTCAAAATTTTGTTAAATATATAGTTTTAAGACATCAGTTTAAAGACTTTAAACTTTAATTAAAACTAGGGACTTTACATCATACTCTGCTTGTTCGAAATGATCAATCATGTACAATTCCTCGTCTTACGTATGTATAAATGTGTGTGCATGTTTGTATGTATGTGTGTAATAATAATAATAATAATAATAATAATAATAAGTAATAATAATAATAATAATAATAATAATAATGCATAGTTAATAAAAAGGGCCCTTACTAGCAGGAGCTAATCAAAAGCGCTCTACAGTGATACCCCCAAATAATATGTCTGTAAAATATGATCACACAGATCCCAGTTTTCCTGTATGTTTGTACATCGTGATTAATCAATTCTACTAAATATTTGACTTTATTTTATTTAAATTTATTTTTTAAGATCATATCATATTATGTTTATTTAATTTTTATTTATTTTGTTAGCTATATTTGCTTTTAATATAATGTGATAATAAACTCCGAAATTTGTTGATATGATCCTAGAACATGTTTCAGTTGCTCTTAAGTGAATGATCGCCCCATTAGTGAAAGTCCTAATTGCTTCATAAACATTTCGACATAATTCGGCGATTCACCAATTCCCCGGAAGTGTCTGTAACCCCTAACCCTCCCGTCTCTCCTCACCTAACCACCACCCCCCCCGAATATGCCGATTACCGGCTTCAGGTGTTGGCGGTGGCTTTGTGTTTTCGTAGTAAATATTTAGGACAAACAAACAAACAAACAAACAGAATCTCTGCCTTCAGGAGCCCACTCCTCCTCCAATTCTCCCCCCCCCCCTCTTCCCCCAGGCGGCATCTCCGCTCTGTCATATTATGTCGTTCCCGTGGTCCATCTCATACCAATGGCTTCTTACCTGATGGTAGGGTGAGGAGGGGGTCTCGGAGGTGATGATTGGGGTGGGGTGGGGATGTTTCTTATGATGACAGCCCTTGTACGGCCTCTCTAGGGCCGAGACTAGCCGACGGACGGGAAGTTAATTTGACGAGCTTTTGTCGGATCGAAGGTAGAGGAAAAATTGCCGAACCTGTAAAATACAACACTACCTTGTCGGCGGAACCACTGTCACACACAGACACGCACGCGCAGACACACACTTACACGCGCGCGCGCGCACACACACACAGAGAGAGAGAGAGAGAGAGAGAGAGTTGACTGGAGGCTGTTCTCTCATCTTGGTCGTCACACGGTGTGGATGAAGCTTGTGGAATGGTAATGTCTTTTCTTTCTCTGGTCTAATGCCGCGCCTCATTTACTCGTATTCCACTTATGAAACTCTCTATCTATCTATCTATCTATCTATCTATCTATCTATCTATCTATCTATCTATCTATCTATCTACCTATCTGTGTTTTTCAACGTCCTTGTTTATACATTCTGATTCGGCACAGGTAGAGGACAAGTCGTTGTTAATTATCGTTCACATAACACATAAAAAAGAAAACACTCCGTGTTGAGATAAAATCCTTCTTCAAGCTATCATCAGAGAGGGGAGGGTTCGGGATCCCAGCCCGCGACTGAATGTGGACCCCCCCGGGGGTGTACCATCTTATCTCATGACCACACGACCACACGACCACATGACCACACAACCACATGACCACATGACCACACGACCACATGACCACATGACCACATGACCACATGACCACACGACCACACGACCACACGACCACACGACCACACACCATCTGATAACCGTTATGTCATCTTCAGAGGTTCATCTACATTGATCAATCTCACAATCATCGGTCTCATAACATCATCATCATCATCATCATCATGATGGTCATCATCATCATTATCATCACTACCATCATCAGTATCATCATTATCATCATAATCATTATAATAATAATAATAATAATAATAATAATAATAATAATAATCATCATCATCATCACCACCACCACCACCACCACCACCACCACCACCACCATCATCATCATCACCACCACCACCACCACCACCACCACCACCACCACCATCATCATCATCATCATCATCACCACCACCACCACCACCACCACCATCATCATCATCATCATCATCATCACCACCACCACCACCACCACCATCATCATCATCATCATCATCATCATCCCCACTGTGATCACAATAACCAGGTAGACAGAGCCATCAGGTCACCTGTCCCGCCGACCACTGACTCTCTCTCCTGACCAACTCCTCAATTAGCGCCCTCTGTTGACGAAAGCAGCGCACTAAGTGTCTACCTGGCCACCAATCGTAATTGTTTCCGGAAGTAGCAGTCGTCTTGGTAACGTTAATCAACTTACAGTCGTGGATATACAGGTACAAAGGATGGGACCGGGGGTTTGTGGCACGAAGGTCAAATGTTTTTGATGAAGGACTTCACACAACAGACAGAGATGTTTATTGATTTTAGATAATCTTTTAGAATAGTGATGGTGTGTGTGGGGGGGGGGGAGAGGAAGGGGGGGAGGTGTTCGTGGGATAACTGTCACTATAATAAAAGATCTAGGTATCGGACGTTTAGCTGCCGATAAAAAGGGGGGGGGGAATTTGGGGCAGGATCTATCAGCGAACGTGAGGAGAGATATAGATACAGACAGACAGACAGACAGACAGACAGACAGACAGACAGACAGACAGACAGACAGACAGACAGAACCAGTCCCCCCAACACCTACTCCTAGCCCAACTCTTGATATCCTCCTCCCAGTCCTTCATAAACCCCCCCCCCCTCCCGTCCACCATTCACATCTCCCTCCCAACCCACCATTCAAGTTCCTTAACCTCTCAGCCCACCATTGACATTGCCCTACCACCATACCACCCCCTCCCTACCCCCCCCCTCATTCAAACCCCCCTCCCAGCCCACTCCATTCCCGTCCCATTAAACACAACAACTTTATAAACGATCGGATTAACAGAGAACCTGTATTATGTAATAAGAATCCCAATACGAAATGAGAGTGATATACTGAATGAGATAGTTGTCTAGACTAGTGAGACACGCCCATATGAGACCAAACGATGAGAAATACCAAGATGGGGGGGGGGATCTTAAGAGATAACCTGTCCCATAATCACGATAAGTTCACTTCCTGATTGTCTTCTAGAAGACAGGTCATCACAATATATGGAGGTTGGAGGGGAGGGGGGAGGTGGAGGAGGGGTCGTGGTTTAAGGTGGTCCAATTAACAAATGAGACAGTTTGTGTGGGAAAGAGAGTGTGAGTCAGTGATTTGGTGGGACTGATAGATAGACGGATAGATAGATAGATAGATAGATAGATAGACAGAGAGACAGACATATATATATATATATATATATATATATATATTATATATATTTATATAAAAATTTAATATAGATAGATAGATAGATAGATAGATAGATAGAAAGACCGACAGACAGACAGATATATAGACTGATAGATAGATAGATAGATAGATAGAAAGACAGACAGATATATAGACTGATAGATAGATAGATAGATAGATAGATAGATAGATAGATAGATAGATAGATATATAGATAGATAGATAGATAGATAGATAGACAGACAGACAGACAGACAGACATATATATATATTTTATATATATATATATATATATATATATAGATAGACTAAATGACTGATTATATGACTGATAATCCATTGTGCGGTATTGCTACTTTGTTTTTATTTTAGTTTAATCGTTTTAGTGAGTCCATACTGAGTTAGTGTACATTCTCTTTGTTATGAACAAACTGTAATGTTTGTTAACACGCTGAGGGTATATAAAAGGCTTGAATTTTCACTTAGGTTAGAGAAGAACTTCGACGCCAGACCAGTCGGACGTGTATTGATACATGGTTCATATAAGTAGGATTTATTCAGTTATTCGAACCCAGAATAAAGCTGAGGTCAGCATCTGAGGTGTCGAAATGCTTTATATACAGGTTTCTTTTGGACCACAGAAAATTACTGTTGAATGTAAACTGTGGTGTCAAAATAGTTTATGATATGTATGTAGCAAGTCACCATTGAACCACACGCACGTGTTGTTTGTTGCGAGCTGTGGTATCAAATGGTATGTTTTTTACGTGCTTCCGCTTTTTGTACGTAGCCTGCATGTAGCCGCTTTCCTGTGGACGTGACATATTTGTCGCGTACGAAAAGCGAATTAGCTGGTTCCCACAGGCTGATGAGTAGACCAGACACATGCTTAGGTATACGCACACATCTATTAATATGTGGAGGTATGGAACGTTTTATTTTAGATTAATGTATGCATAGTTGTATTTGTATTTAGATTTATGGAGGTAGGTCTCGAAGGATGTTTAGATATGTTGATGCTCTGTGCCTGTTGCCTCTTACTGTGTACCCTAAAACACACATCTACACACACACACACACACACACACACACACACACACACACACACACACACACACACACACACACACACACACACACACACACACTCCCCCCCACACACACAACCACTCCCCCCCACACACACAACCACTCCCCCCACACACAATCGCCCCTAAATGGGTATTTAAAGGGCAACCTTTTTTGGGGTCAAGTGTCGTACTCTATCTAATTATTACACCAACCAATACGCTGCCCCATTACCTCAACTACCTAATACGTATCTTCTATCTGAGTATCCACGCACGTTTTCCCTACCGATCTTCAGTTATGGCAAAATCTGGACGTGTCTTAAATGTATTTGTTAGTTTTAACGCCTTCGTATTTAGTTTTGGTCGAAATTGTGTTTTTCTCAGCGAGTTACGATTTTTCTTTGGGAATTAAAATTTTTCCTCAACAAGTGCGCACTTTTTATTCGTAGTTAAAAGCTTTTCTGACGTGATATAGTTCCGCTGGAAGTTTCTATCCTTCGAGTTACGCGAAATGTTCGTCTAAACCCGCTTCCGTCGATCTGAAAGACGGCGCATGCGTTTCCCAATATGAATTCGCGGCCACCTCATGGGAGGTAACTGTCCCGGCGTCCTGACAGCGGGGATAAAGCCGCGGCACGAAACACCAATGGGGGGATGTAGTCTTCTTAATCAAGGGGCCCCCCACTAGGTCTGCCCGACCAGAAGACATCGGTTATGCATTATCGCGAAATCCGCACGAATCGTGCGATTCTAGCACTCCTGGCCACGTGACTTTCTCCTCCTAAGAGGCGAAGAGCTAATCATTTGAGATTGTCGACGATCCGCGGCGGCGTGCTGCATTGCCGATGTCGACCCGCTTTCGGGCCGACCAAATTGTAAGAGATTAATCGATGGTAAGATATGACCCGTCGTTTGACGTTTCGGTTTACGTCGGCTCGAAGTCGGTTAGCAGTAGGCATCCTCTGATTGGTTTACTCGAAACGACTCTTCGAATTAAGGGCTCCGCTAAGGCTACTTCCCCCAGGCCACCTCTTCTATATCTATGTCTGTCCGTCTGCCTGTCTATCTGTCTGTTTAACTGTTCATCTGTCCGGCATTCTGTCTTTTCGTCTGTTTGTGTGTCAGTCTGTCTGCCTGTCTCTAAAGATCGTGCTAATGAGATTTGTTGTTATGCTAATTTATTTAAATATATTCAGAAGATATATTATTTACTTTTGTCCACCTTTTAGTTTATTAATAAACTGATAAACTGATAATGTCTATCTATCTATCTATCTATCTATCTATCTATCTATCAATCTATCTATCTATCTATGGGTAAACAAAGAGACAGACAGACAGATGGGTAAACAGACAAATGGGTAAACAAAGAGACAGACTGACAAATGGGTAAACAAAGAGACAGACAGACAGACAGACAGACAGACAGACAGACAGACAGACAGACAGACACAGACAGAGACAGACAGACAGACACAGACAGAGACAGACAGACAGACACATACAGACAGACAGACAGAGACAGACAGACAGACAGAGACAGACAGACAGACAGAGACAGACAGACAGAGACAGACAGACAGACAGACAGACAGAGACAGACAGACAGACTGACAAATGGGTAAACAAAGAGACAGACAGACAGACAGAGACAGACAGACAGACAGACAGACAGAGACAGACAGACAGACAGACAGACAGAGACAGACAGAGACAGACAGACAGACAGACAGACAGACAGACAGACAGACAGACAGACAGACAAAGACAGACACACAGACACACAGAGACAGACAGACAGACAGACAGACAGACAGACAGACAGACAGACAGACAGACAGACAGAGAGACAGACAGACAGACAGAGACTGACAGAGACATACAGACAGACAGAGACAGACACAGACAGACATAGACAAATGGGTAAACAAAGAGACAGACAGACAGAGACAGACAGACAGAGACAGACAGACAGACTGACAAATGGGTAAACAAAGAGACAGACAGACAGAGACAGACAGACAGAGACAGACAGACAGACTGACAAATGGGTAAACAAAGAGACAGACAGACAGACAGAGACAGACAGACAGACTGACAAATGGGTAAACAAAGAGACATACAGACAGACATAGACAGACAGACAGACTGACAAATGGGTAAACAAAGAGACAGACAGACAGACAGAGACAGACAGACAGACTGACAAATGGGTAAACAAAGAGACAGACAGACAGACAGAGACAGACAGACAGACTGACAAATGGGTAAACAAAGAGACAGACAGACAGACAGAGACAGACAGACTGACTGACAAATGGGTAAACAAAGAGACAGACAGACAGACAGACAGACAGACAGACAGACAGACTGACAAATGGGTAAACAAAGAGACAGACTGTCAAGCTTATATGCAACCAAGAAACATACACACACAAACACACAACATTTCAGCACTTGATCACGTGGTGTACCATTGGTAGAAGAGTCCTGCATATCCATGATGGATACATTTGAGCCTTTTACAGAGACTGATATCAGACAGTTGCTGAAAAAGTAATCTAATGCTTTCTGTGCAGTTGACCCTATGCCTACATGGCTTGTGAAAGATTGTCTGGATGTTCTGATAAACCCAATTACAAATATAGTTAATAAATCATTATCTCTGGGTGTTTTCCCAAGATCCATGGAAGCTGCCATTGTAAGACCATTAATAAAAAATCACACTATGGACTTTTAAATCGTATATTTTTTGTCTAAACTTATAGAAAGGGCAGTTTATATAATAACCTTAATGGATCACTACAATATGTATATAAAATGGTCACAGCACCGAAACAGGCTTGGTTCGGGTGAAAGATTATATTAATATATCAATTGATCAAGGTAAGCCAGTAATATTTGTTCTTCTGGACCTGTCTGCTGCATTTGATAAAGTTGACCATAATGTACTTTTCTCTAGGTTAAAAGACATGTTTGGTCTGTCAGGTAAAGTACTTGAATGGTTTAGATCCTATCTGGCACAACGCTCCCAGAGAGTGTCTGTTCATGGTATTTTATCTGACATTCAGTTTTTGTTATCTGGTGTACCACAGGGTTCAGTTCTTGGTCCTCTGGTTTTCACATTATATACCCGTCCCCTTGGGATCATTGTGCAGTGATATGGGGTTAAATATCACTTGTATGCTGATGACACACAGCTGTATATATATATATATCACTGGATCCTGACAATGAGTTAAATTTCTCCTCTTCCTTGAATAATTTTGAACATTGTATTGTTGATATTCGACTATGGATGACTAAAAATATTCTAAGGTTAAATGAAAATACAACAAATATATATTTGGCATCACCACATTGTGTTAAATCCCTAAAGATACCAGTATTACAGATGGGTGAATCTTCGATTACCTCAAATCTAGGGGTAATTTTCTGACAAATGTATTAACATATCACACCAGTTTACCGAGCTGCCTACTACCATCTAAGAGGCACTTGTAACTGTAGTTCATGCCTTTGTTACATCTCGTATAGACTATTGTAACTCCCTGTTATATGGCATATCTGATTATAACATTAATCGCCTTCAGCGAATTCAGAATAGTGCAACTCGCATTGTGACAAATACTTGAAAATATGATCATATCACCCCAATTTTTCAAACACTACATGGCTACCTGTTAGACCATTTCAAGATTTTATTAATAAATTACAAATCTATTAATGATATGGCGCCAGAATACCTGTGTGAACTGGTTTCCATTAGAAAGTCATCCCGAAAACTCAAGTCATCCAGTCAGATACTATTGCAGGTGCCAGTGTCTCGGCTCAGGTCATATGGTGATTGTGTGTTTAGTGTCAGAGCCCCCAATTTGTGGAATAAGTTGCCGGCAGATATTAGAAATGCGTCGTCTCTTGGAAATGTTAAATCTGTTCTAAAACAGACCCGTTCAAAGTTGCTTTCATCTGTAAATATAAATTTTCGTTCAAATCTCTTACTGAGTTTTTATTGACATATTAATTGGGGTATTATTGTACAGCGCATTTGGATAGTTGCTGCTAGTTAGGGTGATTTATTAAATATACATTATTATTATTATTATTATTATTATTATTATCAAAAAACTATACCCAATGTTTAAAGTTTAGTCGAATTGTTCAGATATTATTGCGCACGCGCACATGTACACTGAAACACCACTCAAATATTACCTGACATCGATCAGGGATCTCCCCCTCCCTCCCTCCCTCCCTAAGGTTCACTCCCTGACTGGGCACCTCCATCCCTGGCTTACTTCCTCCCTTCCTTTCTTCCTTCCTCCCTCACTCCCTCCCCGGGTAATAGATTCTTACTTCCTTGAAGATCGCCTTGCATATGTTGACCTTACCGCAACACCACCCACCCCCATACAATTTATCGGCTGTCCAATAATTTATGACCAACCTGTACTTTACCAGTGAGGCTCTTATTATATAGAACCGAGACCCATAAGGTGCCATAAACCTTTATCTCACAGCCCTTGCCTCTCTCCTAACTCCTCCCCCTCCCTCTCTCTCTCTCTCTCTCTCTCTCTTTGTGCCACTGTCACGTTTCAGTGATTAGTCCTGCCCTATTGTCATCAACCATTGAATGTCTTGATGACTGTAAGCTCCTGGAGTCGTGATAAAGACGGGCTTGTTGTGGGAGATTGGAGACTCTTTGTTAATCAACAATCTCTCCCCTCTCTACCCGTCTCTCTCTCTCTCTCTCTCTCTCTCTCTCTCTCTCTCTCTTTTTATATATATATATATATATATATATATATATATATCTGTGTGCGTGTATGTATCTGTGTGTATGTCTGTCTGTCCAACTGTCTATCTCTCCATCTGTCTCTCTGTCTATTTATCTGTCCTTCTGTCTGTTTATATGTCTGTCTTTCCATATATCTGTCTGTCTATCTGCCTGCCTGTCTGTCCATCTGTATATTTATGTGTTTGTCTTTACATATGTCTGTCTATCTGCCTATCTGCCTGTCTGCCAGCCTGTATGTCTGTCTCCCTAACTACCCCGTATATGATCAAGCGTAGCTGAGTTCCGCAGACCGTTGATGACATAACTGCTCTGACAATATTATTTATTACACACCTGCTTCGTCATAGCTAAGTGTGGAATAAAGACTTGGCTGAATGGTAGAGCGTTCAACTAGAAAGGGTAGATCCCTGGGTTGAATTCGATCAAAGCCGCAGGATTGACTCAGCCAAGGAATTACTAGTGAAGTATTTATATTTAACGCCAAATTATATTCGTGAGCATTAAGATGATTGATGATGATCGATGATTGATGATTGATGATTGATTAATGTTTTACGGCCACTTTTGTGCATATGGCAGGCTAAATATACCGACCGACCTCCAAAGGTAATGAAGCGAAGTCAAAGATGAAACACCCTTCAGATGTTCCCACGCCGAGATTCGAACTCAGGTGGTAGTGATTTGTGATCCAACGCGCTTTGTGGGCAATAAGAAACTGTTTTGAAGTTTGATCACAACAGTTATCTCGAATAATGTTCTTATCAGTTTGTTATCTCCAATTTAAAATTAAATTTTTTGTTGCATGTTTGATATTAAAAGATTACGAAAATTATATCATTAAATTATATCATTACTACTACTACTACTATTACTAATAATAATAATAATAATAATAGTTGTAGTAGTAGTACTATTTTATTTAGCGCCTTATTTAAATTGAAATGCTCTAAGGTCGTTTTCATTTAAGACACAATTAAAACCTGTTCTAAAGTCATATAGGACAAATATATTATAATTAGGCTAATTTAAATAACTTGGTTTAAGAAGGTTATACAAATATTTCTTTAATTGCTGTAAGTTTAATAACATTTGACAATTTATTCCATAACCTGGGAGTTGATGTTCGGAAGGATTTCTCTCCGTACATCGTTGTATTCTCACTGGTATATAGATCAGTTAGATACAGAGATACTGTTCCATTCAGTTCTTTAAATCTCTGAAACAGGATCTTGTACAGTAATCTGAAAGTGAAACGTACAGGAAGTCTGGAACAACACTGATGTTATATGCTCCCTGTTGGGAGTGCGTGTCACCAGACGCGCAGCACAGGTCTGCACTTGCTGTAGCGGTTTGTCAGAGAGAGAGAGAGAGAGAGGGGGGGGGTATTATATAACAATGGATTGTCATAATCCAGTTGGGAAATAATAACGGCTTGGATTAAAGTGTCGTATGTCTCATCATTTATGTACTTACATCAAAGTCCTATATTTCTTATTTGATAATAACAGGACTTACGTATAGAATTAAACTGATTCTACATTCTTAGAGTATTATTTAATATAATCCCTAGATTTCTTACAGACATGGAATACTTTATATAACTGGATCCTACCTTAATGCGAAGATTCTTATTTTTCATAAGAATACAATGAATTATCTCTTGTCGTTATTCAATTATAGCATGTTTCTGTTCATCAAAATATTTATGTTTTCAATACAAGCTTCAATTGAAGATGAAATATCATCCCATTTGTCATATGGCTTTAAAGTCATGTACACTTGTGTATCATCGACATAATAATGATATTTAATATTATACCGTTTAAAAATTCACCAACTAGTTTGGTATACATACAGTAATTGTTTGGTCCTAAAACAGATCCCGATGGTACACCAAAAAGAAGACCTTCTTGTGATGTTTTTATCCGCCATTTTCGACAAGTTATCGCCTTTTCGTTAAAACAAAATTCTAAACGTTTTAACATTATCAGATGATCGATTATATGAAAAGCTGCAGATAAATCAAACATTATTAATATAGTCATGGATCCTTCATCAAGAACCTCAGCAATGTCATTGTGCACTTTCAAGAGAACAGTTTCTATTGAATGACCTCTACGATAAGCAGACTGATAACTGTTATTAAGGTAATTGTGCTCTAACTGTTGTTCTATACGTCTTGCTACTGCCCTTTTAATAAGTTTAGGGATAAAAGGAAGGTGAAAAATGGCGCCTCTCACGTGATAATATATTTAAACAAGCTGTTTATGTTCAATCACGAGGTGGGGCAGAGTATATATTAATACTATATTTTTGCGACTTATTCACGTTTAGAAATGTTTACTATCGTAATAGGTGTAACAAGAAATATTATCTAATACGTAACAATCATTAAACAAAATAGAACCACAATTACACAATACACAAACATTACTACACAATACAGAACAATCACCGCACAATATGGAACCATCACGACACATTATAGAATAATCACAATATAGAACCATCACTACACAAGATAGAACCATCACGACACAATATAAAGTGTGTGTAGGTGCGCGCTCTCACACACGCGCTTTAAACACAAATTTTTATTATATAATTTTATATTAATATTATTATCGCATGATTAACGTACCAGCAAACAAATAAGTATGTATTTTCAGTAATTGGGCATTGTTTTAATTTTTTTACAGTCCAAAGTAGTTATACACACAAAAGTAGATGCATAATATATAGATACACGTGAAAGTACGTGCACACATAGACGTACACGTGGACAGGCATATCATTTGTCCACGAGTTGCTACACGAGAATCTTTCCGGATCGGTAGATAAAAGTGAAAGTGGTTGTCATGGAAACGCATAAACCATAAATTTAACAGGAAATTTTGTTATCTCTTATATAAACATCAGAGAATTTCTTAGGAGCGGGGGGTGGGGGAGGGGGACTGATTACGGCAGGTACTCGAAGTCACATCATACTTCCTCTCTGTCGTGACAATACGCCGTTGAAATGTCACGTTTCGGGCTGTGACAATCTTCTGGTGTCACCGCGGGAATGACAACAGTTCGACGATGTCACATTTGCTGTATGTCTACTTCAAAGATGGGCCACCGTAGGGTTTGGTTGATGATACTTTGATGTCAGCCGACTTGATACGTGTCACTTTGTATGTTCCACTTCTTGGTGGTCCTCTAGTGTCCCGGCTTATATAGGTCACGAGTTGATGTGGTTCAGGCGAAGTGAACGCGGCCTAGAAGTCTGGCTGTTGCAGTTTCGACATTTTCTGGATGATTGTTGTCCAGCCCGATTGTAGTATATATATATATATATATATATATATATATATATATATATATGTGTGTGTGTGTGCCGGTGTGTGTGCGCGCGTGCGTGTGTGCACATGAGTGCGCGTCTTTTAATAGTGTGGCTCAGAGAATAAAGAAAGATGTCTACATATTCCGACGATTCATCGGGGAACAGCCATTACAGATATTTCAAGTTGAGACGGTCCTTAAGTTGCTTTGTAACCAAACCCCAAAAATGGTTTGAGAGTAAAACACACCTCGGTCAGAACACATCGGTAATAACAATATTGATCTTATGAGAGTAAAACACACCTCGGTCAGAACACATCAGTAATAACAATATTGATCTTATGAGAGTAAAACACACCTCGGTCAGAACACATCAGTAATAACAATATTGATCTTATGAGAGTAAAACACACCTCGGTCAGAACACATCAGTAATAACAATATTGATCTTATCTGTCTAACCAGCTATAAATACATATTTTAATTATCGTTTCCTTCTTCAGGTAGTATTTTATCAACTCTATCCCTCTATTGTATAATGGGGTAGCTGTCACGAAGCGACTATTATTAAAACTGATGGGTGTTAGATGATGATGATGGGAACAGGGAATAGAGAAAATCTGGGTCATTTAAAAATAGGATTTAGAGTAATATTTTAGTTATGTATAGACCTATTGCGAAACGAAGTATGATTGGCTGACCTGATTGGCAAAGTTCACAATCTGACCAATGAGGAAGTATGTTAGAAAAACATTGTATTTTCGTGATGTGGTCAACTACGGAATATCAAAGGATCTTAATTATCGATTGATCTGACGGATCAGTTGTTGATCGTTCTTATTAGTCGTTGATCGTTGACCAACGGGCCACAGCTTATTTCGACCCCTGCCTTATGACGTCATAGCATCGGCGCCGTTAAGACTATATATAAACATTTTCAAACCAGACTTAATGTCTGGTATACAAACTATATTACTTATAACATAGGGTTTTAGTATTGTATGTATGTTTGTATGTTTGTATGTATGTGTGCATGTTTGTATGTTTGTAAATTATATTACCTCTGATGAAAGAATAGGGAAAGGTAATATTTCCTTCCGTTCCTGTTGTAAAAATCCATTTCGGGTACAATGTTGAAAAGGCATCGACACAAAAAATCTTCAATCATTAATACAATCTTTTGACTATTCATCAGGGAAATATAAACCATGAAGCGACATCTCCTGTTGAGATATGAAATATCACACTAACGTGTGTGTGTGGTTGTTGTTGTTATCTTTTTATTGTTTTTGTCATGGTTGTTGTTTTGTTGTTATTGTTGTTGTTCATGGTGATTAGCAGCAACGCCATTCTTTGATATATCTCATCAATTCGTGCCGTAATTTTTATTGGGCATATCTTGGCCTGGGGTCACATTGGACACGCGCACCGGCGTATGAATATCACTCGGGCCTCCTTCACCGAGAACATAGTCCGGTCGTATCTAAATCGTGCAAGTCAAAAACATAGTGCGGCTTAATGCGGGTCAATATATCGGTTGTTGGGGGTGACTCTTACTAATAAATGATCCCATTTCTGACAGATATCTCTCGTGCACCAAAGCCCTCTGCTTCTGAGATAAACACGATTCTAGCGCCGTCTACCGTCTATCCATAAACGACACCCGCCAGATGTCACTCTCAGCCAGCCGTCCGACGCCATGTTTATCACGTGTCGGTGTACAGTTTCGTCATTTATCCGCTAGCGGGTAATAAAATGGAACCTTTCTTGGAGCCGCATTGCCTCGTATACTCCCTAGCTACACGCCAATAGACAATGGAGATGATTTTTTAAAACGCTGAATGCGCATCATCTTCAGTACGCACCGGCAAATCGAGTCACTCCGTCGTACCCGATGACCTTTCTCGAATACCGGCGAAAATATTTCTACCCACTCTCGACCAATTAAACGCCTTCCGGAACGGGAAAGCGTCGGTGAGAGGATAATTCGAAACTCGCCGAACGAACGCCACACGTCCGCCAGCTCCGTCTTTCCGATTAATTAATTATTCATTAACCTCGTAAACGTATCGATTTGGCCGCCATCCCAGAATTCATTGCGTAACGCTAGAGCGTTAGTTTCGCCTCGAAATTCAACGATTGTTAGACACACCTCGAGAGAAATAAAACGATATGGTCATCAATGTTCCGGAAACCCTCGAACTGATCATCTACGAAGACATTATTCAGTTCAATTTCAATAATTCAGAAGACAAAACGAGTCCACTAAATGGGCAGAATACCTCGAGGTCGACGACCGCCAGGAGGCGTGATGTCGGTTCATTTGTCGGATATAATGATGTTTATTTAAGGGTTATTAACGATAAACATCCGGCTAACGATACACGGTTAGGGAGCCAGGGCCTGGGAGAGGGACGGTGGGGGTGTGGGGGGAGGGGAGGTATACCCCGGCGGGAGTGATGGATATAGAATGGCGAGGTTTAACTAGGGTTTGTTTCCGCCTTCGATTTTGTGTGTGTGTGGTTTTGTTTGTTTGTTTGTTGTTTTTGTTTTTTGGGGGGGGGGGGGGTAGCGCGACTTTCCAATTTTTTGTTTGTTTTTTAATGTTTCAATTATTAATTTAACATTTATTACAGTTAATTAGATAGTGTGGTGAGTATAGGCTATTGTTTGTTTGATTTGTTTACCACTTTTATTATTATTTAGATATATGTATCTTGTTTGTATTGTTTATCTATTTTTTCATTTATTTTATCATTATTTATTTGTCGTTTTTAGAGTCTGACATCACGCTCATCTTGGAGCAAGATGCCAGAAAACTGACAACATTCAACCTGCGAGTACTCGACAAGCTTCTACACTGTCAGATGATAATGTTTAAACTTGTTGTTCCATTCTTCTGAAATATTGTTGGTACGTGGATGATTTACGAGTATGCTGTTGTGTATATATACCATGGTGTTGGCTAAAAGATATGTATGTATGTATTTGTGTGTGTGTGTGTGTGTGTGCGTGTGTGTAACGTCATCACATAGGTAGAAACACAAACGTATGACGTCATTTCTACGTACAAACCTACAAGATATACGTCATAAAGAGACTAACCTCAACATTTGAAACTATTTGAAAAATTTATTGGCCACCAAATAATTACTTTAATGGGTTGATTATCTCATTTGTTATCATTCCTGTTACTGTCCCGAGATAATTGTCCCGAGATAATTGTCCCGAGATAATTGTCCCGAGATCACTGTCCCGAGATCACTGTCCCGAGATAATGTCCCGAGATCACTGTCCCGAGATCACTGTCCCGAGATAATTGTCCCGAGATAATTGTCCCGAGATCACTGTCCCGAGATCACTGTCCCGAGATCACTGTCCCGAGATCACTGTCCCGAGATCACTGTCCCGAGATCACTGTCCCGAGATCACTGTCCCGAGATAATAGTCCCGAGATAATAGTCCCGAGATAATTGGCCGAGATAATTGGCCGAGATAATTGGCCCGAGATCACTGTCCCGATATAATAGTCCCGAGATAATTGTCCCGAGATCACTGTCCCGATATAATAGTCCCGAGATAATTGTCCCGAGATAATTGTCCTCAATAAAGTAGTAATTACAGCTAAACTAAGGTTCTTATAATTAACGAGGACATATTTTGTATTTTATGTTTATGATGAGAGGAGATATTGTCTAATTTAAGTGACACCTTCACGAGAAATACATAAATTATGGAACTATTCCAATTGATACTTTATTTAACCGATGAAGCGGAACGGGTGATTAATCTCGTGTTATTCTGAAGATAATGTTATGATGCCAGACTTTAGAAGATCGTATCTTGTAACAGGTATCATATATTAAAAACAATTATCACTTTGATTAATAAAAATTTTTTTTAAATTATTCATTAATTTTATTTAAAGGTGATACCAGGGAAATATATTTATGTAAGTGAGTAACAATGGCGCACCAAATTCATATTTCGGTGAAGAGCAATAGTAGTAGTAGTAGTAGTTGTTGTTGTTGTTGAAGTTGTAGTAGCAGTTGTAGTAGTAGTAGTATTAGTATTAGTAGTAGCAGTAGTAGTTGTAGTAGTTGCTGTAGTAGTAGTAGTAGTAGTAGTTGTTGTTCTTGTTGTTGTAGTAGCAGTAGTAGTTGTTGTAGTAGCAGTAGTAGTTGTACTAGTAGTAGTTGTTGTTGTTCTTGTTGTTGTAGTAGTAGTAGTAGTAGTAGTAAATCCACCACCAACTCTACCAGCACGAGGAGAAATAACAAGAACACATCAAGAACATCTTCAAAAGCAATAATAGTAGTACTAATGGTAACAGTAGAAGCAGCAATAGTAGTTGTAAAATTAGTAGTAGTAGTAGTAGCAGCAGCAGAAGCAGCAGCGGGAGCAGCAGTAATCGTAGTAGTGTGGTTTAATTTCCGTGTTGCGACGGTAAACAACTTTGTTAAGGACACGATAAAACGTACTTGACCTTTAGCGCAATAATTGTCTTAAGTAATGAAATAACACTGTAAAGGTCACAAATCGGAGAAACATTTATGGGATTTCCCAAAGAAAAATTCCGTAATAATCTGATTAGGCTGGGATAAAGAATCTCTTTGGAGACAGTGATCGCTGAAAGATGGCGCTACCTGACATGAAATATTACATTATTATTATTATTGTTATTATTATTATTATTATTATTATTATTATTATTATTATTATGCTGGTGAATGTTGGAATAAATGCTCATCATTAATCTCCATGACAATATTTCGCATTGTTTCTTGTCGGTAAATCTTAACTCAGCCTCCAACAGCGAGTATTTCCTTTTTTTGTTAAATAGGTGGTATATAATGGTATTAGTAGGTTGTATACAGCGGTATTGGTAGGTGGTATATAATGGTATTAGTAGGTTGTATACAGCGGTATTGGTAGGTGGTATATAATGGTATTAGTAGGTTGTATACAGCGGTATTGGTAGGTGGTATATAATGGTATTAGTAGGTTGTATACAGCGGTATTGGTAGGTGGTAAATAATGGTATTGGTAGGTTGTATACAGCGGTATTGATAGGTGGTATATAGTGGTATTGGTAGGTTGTATACAGCGGTATTGGTAGGTGGTATATAATGGTATTGGTAGGTTGTATACAGCGGTATTGGTAGGTGGTAAATAATGGTATTGGTAGGTTGTATACAGCGGTATTGATAGGTGGTATATAGTGGTATTGGTAGGTTGTATACAGCGGTATTGATAGGTGGTATATAGTGGTATTGGTAGGTTGTATACAGCGGTAATGGTAGGTGGTGATTGGTGACGTTGTTAAGTGGTACATGGCTATAGTCGTAGATATAACAGGGTGATGCTGGTATGTGGTATATATTGATGTAGGTAGGTGATAAATGGTGATGTAGTAGGTTGTACATGGTAACATGTGTATGCGGTACATGAAGGGGTTGGCAAGTGGCACACTATGATAGCGGTAGTTGTAATATGGCAATGTAGACAGGTGGCACATGTTAATGTGTGAGTAGGTGGTACATTCTGATGTTTTTAAGAGGTATATGGTATAGGTAGATCGTACTAGTGGGTAGGTGGTGGTGTGAGTAGGTGGTACACGGTGATGATGGTAGGTGGTACGTGGTATAGGTAAGTCGTACTAGGCGGTAGGTTGTGGTGTGAGTAGGTGGTACATGGCCGTATATGGTAATGTGAATAGGTAGTGCACGATGTCAGTTGTAGATCGTGCATGATGTTGATAGGTGTCAATACTGATACTAGTAGGTGATACATCGGGGGGTAGGTCGGTAGTGTTTACTCGCGTAGGTAGATGATAAATGGTGAACTACCTAAATGTTATTGTTATGATTATAACTGTTCTATACAAATGGTATATCGTGATTTCAGCCATTATGGCATCCGGATTTCTTCAAAATAAATGTTCCGTTATTTGGCATTAATTATTACCCACAGTCACTTCAAGCCAATAACAATTCGCCCTAAAAACTTATAAATCAAAGTCGATTACTAATAACTAACATCTGATATTTTGGTCACAAAATGTCCACATATCTGACGACGAACAAAGAAAAACATCAACTTTTAGCTTAATCCAACAAATCCACCTCCGGGTACACCTGACCTTTGTGCCGATGACGTCAGAAAAGCTTTTAAGAAACAACTTCCGGTTTTAAGGCTAGCCACCTCGAGTAACCTTTGCCCTAACACGTGTCACGTGACTGGCTTTAGCGGGGAGAATTTTCGGGGGTCTGCTGAGGTTAGGGAGGGGGGAGTTGTATTAAGCATCTTACGGATGTTAATTCCCACAACAACGTGGCCAAGGAATATTTATGAGAAAAATTAATAAATGAACGGTTTCGGGGATGTTTCATCGGTTAAGTAACATCCAAGATTGGGTCAGTCTTAACTTAGAGTTCGTATTTCAGTTATAATAATAGCTTCATTCAGGATAAACATTCTATTGGGATCAATCAATCAATCCATCCATCCATCAATCAATCAATCCATCGATCCATCAATCAATCCATCCATCCATCCATCCATCAATCAATCAATCAATCCATCCACCCATCCATCAATCAATCAATCCATCCATCCACCCATCCATCCATCCCTGTACCAAACCACCTTTTCTTCCATTTATCCATCCAATAATCGATCAATCGAGCAATCAACCAATGACTGAATCAATCCACTCACTCACCCACTCATCCATTCATCCACCCAACCTTCCAAACATCCGCCAATATTCCGTCAGCCTCTGCACCCCCACCCCTAACTTCCACCCTCCACCCATCTATCTCCATTATCTAATAACACCCAAAAACCCTTACTCCGAAACAGATCCTATCTGACCCCTGTCTGACCTTTACCTGACCCCTATCCGATCTTTATCTGACCTCTTCGGGCCAACGATCTCTCTCCTTCTCTCTGTGTCTCGCTCGCTCGCGCTCTCTCTCTCTCATTCAGTTTTCGACAAATAACGAATTTCCAAGAGAAACTACTTGAGGCATCATGGTTGTCAGATCCAGAACAAAATGAACCTCTCTTCAGAAAGTGTCTCTGGAACTTTGTTCGATTTGTACGATATTTTGTTCAAAACAATGACGTTGTTTTATATATCACAGTACGATGGCTGCCTATCAGAATGGTATTACGCCATTCAAGTGTCACGTGGTAGAAGGTTCGTACTAATCACGTGACCTGTCTATTTGACGTTTATTGGTCGAGATCGGTGGATTGGAGTCGGTTAATGGTTTGATTGGTTGGTTAGGTGGTTGAGTGAGAGATAACGATTCAGTGTGTGGGTGAGTGAGTGAATGGGTGAGTGAGTGAGTGAGTCTGTGAGTCAGTCAGTCAATCAGTTAGCCAACCAACAACCCACCGTCTATTAGCTGACTGACTGACTGACTGATTGGCTGACTGACTGACTAACTAACTAACTAACTAACTAACTAACTAACTAACTAACTAACTAACTAACTAACTCACTCACTCACTCACTCACTCACTCACTCACTCACTCACTCACTCACTCACTCACTCACTCACTCACTCACTCACTCACTTATTCACTCAGTCGGTTTTAGCAATAAATATCCCAGAGAACCTCGTAGTAGGTCAATAACAAATCGCCAAAGGACATCCTCAGTTCACATATTTACACAAACTCAAAAACGCAGACATCCACACACTCATTAACAATCTAATAAATTTGTTAAAACATTTAAAGAAAAATTGTCGAAGTCACGCTTTCAATAACACAGTATGTTATTGTTATTATAAACCATTATTTGATAGTTATCAGTTTGTAGAGCTTCTGAC
>JAODUP010000059.1:410000-445000 GCA_025642065.1 Paralvinella palmiformis | reverse complement strand
CGCAGGAGGTATTCAAATGCACTCTACTGTAAAATCCTCAATATTATGTGGTAGGGGTGGTAGTAGTAGTTGTAGCTATATAATCATCAGTAGTAGTAGTAATAATAATAATAATAATAATAATAATAACAAGAGTAGTAGTAGTGGTAGTTAAAATAGTTATAAATAACAAAACATGAATATTATGAACCCCGAAAAATAAACATTGAAGATGTGAGATTTGATATATTTTAAGCTTCGAGAAATAACAAGAGACGATAATCTTATCTGATAACCTTTTATTCTAAATCCCATCTTTAGTACGTCTGAGGGATGTTTCATCTCTTCCTTCACGTTTGAGGGTCGCTTGGCCCGATTACTTAACCGCATACACAAGATTGACCTCCACTTAATGGGAGTCGGGGATAAGTTCATAAATGCCTAATTGTTACGATATCTGATTGGATGAGAACAGTTTTTGAGATGACTCTCTTCTGGATAGGCGATGATACACAGAGAGATACTGAGATCATCTCAATTATAAATCTATCAACGAAAGGTATGTCTCATTGAGATATATGATAGATGTATACTTTGCTAATGGAAATGTGAACTTAAATAGCGTGTAGCACCCCCTCTCTCTCTCTCTCTCTCTCTCTATATATATATATATATATATATATATATATATATATATAAATAAGAGAGAGAAGAGAATTAGCCCCATTTTATCATTTGTTTATTACTGACTCCCATATAACACAACAAACGAATGATAACAAATCCTACACCACCACAAGTATCCAGAATGATTGGTCTTTCCTTTTAGTGTTCCGGTCCATAAACGTCCACTATAAAGTCCAAACCCTCCCCCCAAAGCTCCCATTACCACATATTATAAAGGCCACAACGTTGCCTAAAAGACCACGTATGTCTTAAAGCCATCATGACGTCATGGCTGGTCGTTTAAGACCATCATTACCGGTGTACGATTTCAGTAGTATTTTTTTATTTCTTATTTAATATGGCCATAATGCGTTGAAGGTAAACTATGGACGAGCGCTGATGGGACGACCTGGACGAGGGCCGTTTGTAACAAAACTGGCTTCTACGATTAAACTGATCGTTTTTATACAAAGACAGATGCTCTAAACACCGACAATTTTGTAGGCTAGTTTTACTCTCTCTCTCTCTCTCTCTCTCTCTCTCTCTCTATATATATATATATATATATATATATATATATATATATATATTAGTGATCCACTAAGAGAGTCATATTCCAGTCGAGATTTAATAGTTTGAGCATCATTTCATAAATATCATCTGGATCATCCGGACATATAATGAGAGAATCCTAACAATTGTATACAATTTTCCGTTATTGTAGCTTAGACAGAACATTGGAACTATCGACGAGAACCATATCTCGACCACGAGAACCATATCTCAAAGTTGATGATTTCCTCTGTTTATTTTGACATCCCGTCATTCACTTTCGGTTGGAGCCATCTTGTTTATGTTGATATGCAAATATCGATTCTGGGGAAATCTCTCGAATACGATATCTCCTTCGTTAACTGGATGATCGTAAAGTCCACGACATTATATATTGGATAACAAAAATGTCTATAATTGGAGTACATGTTTTAATTTTGAACAAAAACAAAACGAATATAAAAATTACTGAAAGTGTTTTTCCACAAGTAATATATAATAATTTATTTACAACTTAGACGCTCTTATATAAACATAAGCATTGATTGACTAATAAATAATATATATATATATATATATATATATATATATATATATATATATATATATATATATATAAAACATGCGATCCATTTCAGTAGCTTGGCAGTAAATTTGATACGTAGAAGCGTGGATACTTGTAAATATAATTCGTATATTACATGCAATAAAACAATAAATGTAACAGTTAAGCTAAATTACGACCGTATTACATGCTGAGAGAGGTCGGCTTTAACTGGGAAATTGTCAAATTCGAGTAACGGTCGTTCAGTACTGTTACACTGTAATCAATATTCCCTATAACGTCCAACAGACCTGCGATGCTTTTTTTGCGAGAACTTTGGTACACATCTGATAAGTCCTCGAATGTAACTATCTATAGTCCATTGGTGAGTACCGTAAGATGCACGTGCTCATGTTTATATCGGAGAGATGATAGCCTCTTTGTCTATTTATTTATTAAGAGAAGCGGACGATTGGTTGTCGGAAATGTTAACCAATATGTTCACATTTGTGGGTGATTTCACTAGCTAAGAATGGGGTGTGCTGCTATTAGGTAAGGGGCCCCTATTGGAGTTGCTACACTGAACGTGACGATGATTGGTGTTTTACGGCCCTAAATGGGTCGAGCGATCTCCGATGGTAATGTAGGTAAGTGAAAGATGAAACACCCTTCAGATATGCCCACGCCGAGATTCGAACCCAGGTAGTAGTGATCTGTGATCCAACGCGCTACAAGTTAGATCACGGAGGCGCCCGTTACGCTGAACTATCAATATGATGATGACATTAAGCTAGACACGATACATTGTGTAGACCAGAGTGGCACAGAACTAGTGTGGTCCCCTAGAATGTAAGGTTTTCCAGTTCGATTCCCATCGACTAATGCCGGTCGTCCATCTCCACCCCACAACAGCTGCTCTATCATTAACCAATCGATGTTACTACTGAATAGAGAAGTTAGACATCCAGGCCAATTGACGATGGAGATGCGCAGCTGTACAAACTGCGGGGCGAGAGAGGGAGAGAGAGAGAGGGGGGGGAAAGGGTAAACCGCGAATTCCTTGGAGCATCAATGTTGGATTAGGACTTTATAGATAAATAAATATTTCAAAAATAAACACGATCATAGCCCGAAACGATATTGTAAATGGAAAGAGTTGCTATGGAAAACGCCTGTTTATAAACTGCTAAATGATTTTTGGGGCATACACTTTCATATTGTCTAGATATATAGATACAGTTATATATGCTCGTATACTGTCAATATAAATGCGACTATACACTTTCCATATACGTCTAGCTATACACTTGAACGCTCTCTATATACATAGTATATCATACTCTACACTTGTGTTGTATTTATATGTATATAGATAGACGTCTCTATTGTTTGTATAGTTTAATACCATACAGTGTACACTTAAAGTGTAACATACACAGATATATATTGTTATCCTATTTATAGAATTCATTTGATTGTATGATTTTATTCATAGTCTACTATGTTGGTAATCTGTGTATGCATACACAACTATACGCTACTATACGGCTGATGTTTGCCCGAATATATAAGCTTAAATTCTATAACTCAACATTCGTGTGAGCTCCGAAACAACAGAACTGTTTGTAAAAAGTGAGTACACTAGCAGCTGTGCCCAGACGAGTAGGCAGTCAGATAAACAAACACGCACGCACGCATGCAAACGCATGCACACACTTATGTATATGTATATAATTTGAGTCTGACTATTAAATTGTCTGTCTGTCTGTCTGTCTGCTTGTCTGTGCCACTCCTATCGGACATAACGTAGAGGAAGCCTATTGCCCGATATGGGTCACGTGATGTCAGCGTCATCTCCATTACATTTATCTTTGACCTTTTTAGAGACAATCGTCACCATCATCATCATCATCATCATCATCATAATCATACAACCTGGTAGGCAGTGGGCAATAAATGCTTGATAAACGCCCAATATCCTTTAATATCGCCCACACTCTGCCAATAAACATGAGAACAACTTAGGTAAATAAGCGGAGATCATGAGTGTGACGTCGTTGGCCGAGACATCGTGTCTAGATATGTCCCCCTTCCCGCGCTTCCGATAATCGGTTAGGGGGCGCCACCTGTATCCAAGGAGTACCTCGAAATACCTGAAACTGAACGGCCCGGTATTTCCTAACAGTTTACCGTTGCCATTATGAGCCGTACCTTGATTAAACGGCATTGATCGGCGGCCCTCCATTTTCCCAGAAGCGGATGTTACGCGACGACTTCCGGTCGGCGAAGCGGCCATTACGGTCGTCGACCACGCGATTAGACCACGTGTTGCGACAAAGGGTGCCGATTGTCGCCATGTTTCGCTTCCGGTTTCCAACTCGATGTCGCCATGTTAACAAGCGGCTATTGTGACGCGGACACAAACGAGCTCTGATTGGCTGACGGGCTGACAGCTCCGTATTGAATCCGGGCAGCCCCACCCTTTCGTCTAGTTGTTTACGACACGTGACGGGAAACAAATGGCTTATAATATAATATATTATTGAGATAAACCGAACTCACGCAGACCATACTCATACCACAATATGTTTACAAATTGTCTTAATTACGGTGTTATGTTTACAATACAAAATTACAAAACCAGGTTTATAATACCATAATTGTTATGATAAGTTACGATGCCATCATTACAACCTCGTACCTGCAAGGTCATGTTTACAATGTCAAGAATGCGATGCCATGTTTACAATTCCACAAGCACTATGCCATCTTTACAATATAAAAGTCCATCTTTTCACAGTGTCTTGTTAACAATGCCATGTTTACAGTTCCACTTCTGTGACGTCAAGTTTACTACGTGATGTTTATAATGCCATTTTAATAATGTCATATATTTACAAAGCCATAAGTTGACAGTCCACGTTTACTGTGCGGTGTTTACGTTAAAGAAACGCTGTCTTTCCAATCAGTACACAGGTGCCTCGAAAACAATATGGCGGCAACATCGCTTCCGCCCTTTATTCGCCGGCTATCGTTTCGGAGTGCGCATGCGCTGAATTTTGACTGGACGTCACACGACGTCTAGCTGGCTGTGTTTACGTGACATCATCGGGGAGAGTAATGCGGAACTTCCTGTCGGGAGGATGTTATAACCTTTGGCGAGTTGTCTAAATGTGATTTCTTTGTGTCAACTAAGGGTTGGGAACAGGTAGGGAAAAAACCGACCTTCTCACGTCTCCTTATCAAAGCCTTATCGACGAGCGGCGAATAAGGGAACAAATAGAATTACAAATGACATGCTACGATCTGGTGGCTAAGGAAATTACCATGTAACGGGGCCTCAGTATGTGTGTATGTGTGTATGTGTGTGTCTGTGTATGCGTATTATATATATATATATATATATATATATATATAGAGAGAGAGAGAGAGAGAGAGAGAGAGAGAGAATATGGTTCAGAAAGTTAGAGCTATCACTACATAGCGAGAGATGGGGGGAGAGACCTCATATCCAGAAAGCTAGAGCTAGAGATAGATAGATAGATAGATATATAGATATAGCTAGTTCTAGAGAGAGAGAGAGAGAGAGAGACTCATGCCCTCATATACCGACATGTTGCAAAGCCGTCTATAGCCCAACTGACTATACCTAGAGTTGTGGTTATCGTAGCCGCCGCCAGATGTCAGTATCGAGCGCCGAGCACGGTGTGGCCCCTAGTCCAGTACATAGCTATCGTTGGTCTGTCTCATCGACAGTAGTCTGTCTGACGGCAAACCCTAAACTCGTATCTGTCGACGTCGACAAGCCGACGTACGACACCATACAGGACCTTTACAGGACGTCGGACGTCGGTAACATCGTCGAAGACAATCGCTTTTAACGCGGATAATTGTCGTCGCGGATCGGTGACAATGAGAATACGGATAATCGCCTGACAGGTAAGTTTGTCGTCCGCTAGGGCGGCGCCGTCGTGTCGATCACGTGCGCCGAGAAGGAGGAGTAGGAGGCGGATATCCGGCGGGAGTTAGCGACGAAGTCACATGCTAGTGAACACCCGCTCGCCATGGAGTAACAACGTGGCCGAACAACCGGAAGTGGCCAACGGACATGGCGTCGACGTCGGCTCTGACGTCACGTCGACGACGACGAACGACGACAGCGACACCGAGCGGCGGCCGACTATAACGAGGGAGACACCTGGCGGCGGGGCTCATCGACGGCGGCCACGTGACGCCATGGAGTCCGGCTACGACGAATACGACTACGGTAAGTCACGTGACTCCCACTCAACGCGTGCGAAGTGGATTTCCGGTGGATTAGCGCGCAAACTTGCTCGGAAATTTCACTCTCTTTCGATTATCGGAATTTCGCTCACTGATTGATAGATCAATTTAGTTTATTATTTTTATTGTTTATTTATTACTAATGGGGGGGGGGGTGAAGTTTAAGTCGCGGGTTAATTTATTTGTTTGTCATCGATTAAAGGAAGGTGGGGGGGATTGTTAGAAGACGATTTAATATTTGATGACAGACTTCACTAAATGGTCACTTGTCGGCACGTTGTATTAACATCGAACGCTGATTGATTTGATGATCAGCTTTGAAGATAATATCGAACACTGGTCGTCATTCTGTAGACAACTTCTGATTGGTTATAATACAAACATCGACTGATATAGAGAAACCTCCATACATACATGTAGATATACTGAAACAAATACGCATTATATATATATATATATATATATATATATATATATATATATTAGCACACAGATGTGCGTACAGACAGTCACATGCACGCATATTCATACATACATACATAGACGTGCACGCACGCACGCTCATGCATACACACGCATGCATACGTATGCATGTATGCACGCAGACATGCAGATATACATACGCATATACACGCATACACATGTTCTCGACACACATACATACACACACGCGCGCGCGCGCACACACACACACACACACACACACACAAACACACGATCGTATCCATCTATACTAAAACCCGCTGATGACGTCACGATATATGTCATAAGAACGCGCCATTGATAATTTATTAAAATTGGTTGACATATTTTTGTTGTGACGTCAGCAATAGATAATACTGTGACATCTGCTTATCGATGAAACATATTCTACATCTATCTGTACAATAAAGATGACATCTGTCCGCATAACCAATACGGTGATCATCTGTATAACAAATATGGCGGCTGTATGTGTAACAAAGCGGTCATTCTATTGATATATAGGTATATGTTATAATATTGACGCTAGGTGTCGCCTACCATCCATTATTCACGTGACTTTGAATAACGTGAGAAGTTCGGTTAAAACAGTACTCATCTTGTATAATGGCGGTTCTCTATCTTGTATAACATGGCTACTATACAAAAGGTCTCCTGTATAACACGTCTATAGTATAATATGACCTACTATATAACATGTCTAATGTATAACTTGACTACTGTAATATTTGACTACAGTATAACATCACTACTATATACCATATTCATTGTAGTCATCCAACAGTTATACAGTTATACTATTATAACATAGTAACTGGATAACATGACTACTGTATAACATCACTACCATATAACACGCAGATTGTGTGGAATGGAGAACATGTATAACATGGCTATTGTATAACACACACGTGAGATATGAGGCTAGTTTTGTAGCGAAATGTGTTAAATATGTAGCTAACGATCAACGGCTGATGTTTAACTAATGGCTAATGTATAACAACAATCCTTATCAGAGAACTACTTTATAACTAGAGATGTCAAAGTAATGGCTACTGTTGTTTGACAGCCGTGATGACATCGATCTTAGTTCAACATCCAGATTGATATGACAGCCGTGATGACGTCAATATTACTACATGACAGCCGTGATGACTGTCATTTATCAAATAGTAGCTACAGCAACCACCATCAACCGCCACTACCAACTGGTACTACCAAATACTATCACCAGGTACCACTACTAACTTCTACTACCAAATATTACCACCAGGTACCACTACCAACTGGTACTACCAAATACTATCACCAGGTACCACTACCTAATAGCACTGCTAGCCACTACCTGTTACATATCACCATTACATCCCACTACCAACCTATCTAACCACTACCAGCTACAATCCCAGATACCATTATCAGATCAGCATCATATAGCACTACCAGCTTCTACCACCACTACCAACCGCCGCTCCCACTACCTACTTCCACTACTATTTTCAATGGCTAGAATTCACTACGAACTGTTTCCTCAACCAAATATTTATACCACGTACCAGCATCACGTGCCAATTTACCGGAAGACGTGGCTTGGTGACATAAGTCAAGTACCAGCGTTAGGTATCGGTGCTCGCCTTACCTGTACCACAGTAACTATACCAGATACCTATATCGACTAGTAATAGCGCATACCAGTAAGAGATACCAATACCATACACAGCATCAACGTATACCAGTAAGATATACCAATACCATATACAGCATCAACGTATACCAGTAAGAGATACCAATAGCATATACAGCATCAACGTATACCAGTAAGAGATACCAATACCATATACAGCATCAACGTATACCAGTTCTCATTATGGCGTAGTGCTTCTTCTTTTAATACCATAATCTCTTCATTAGTAATCTTATATCGTGGTGTCATCTTCAGAAAAGTCGAGTCCCAGGTGATGTCGATGCCAGGGCCACCCTATACCAGTGCCACAGATACCAGGCACATACCACCGCCCCGGTACCAGACACATACCAGCAGCCACTCGGAGCTATTAATCAGTAATATTCTACCTAGCCATTATTACCTATTTACAAACGGCTTCTCTCCGCTAGATGGCAGTACTGATGGAGACGTTTCATTAGTTGTCATGGCAACACCTTTCTAAGAGTATTGTCTGTCACCTGGACGTTGATGTGAGAGACACCGGCTTACCTGTTGTCATTAGCCACTGTCCGTGTGTGTGTGTGTGTGTGCGTGCGTCCGTATGTGTGTCCGTGTGTGTGTCCGTGTGTGTGTGTGTGTCCGTGTGTGTGCGCGAATGGTTTGTGTATGGATTCGGACTTCGTTTGTCTGTCTTCTTGACTACTTCTAGATTATCTACCTGCCTGTTTGCCATTTCTCTCCCTGTCTGTCTGTCTGTCTGTCTGTCTGTCTGTCTGTCTGTCTGTCTGTCTGTCTGCCTGTCTGCCTGCCTGCCTGTGTGTCTGTCTGTCTGTCTATAGACAGAACTATATTCCGTCTACTTTTTACAAAGACATCATGACGTGAGAACATGTCAACTACATCTCTCAAACCTTTACACATGGTTTTAGAAGCAGGTTGGATATATATATATATATATATATATATATATATATATTTATATACATAACTCTGTTGGGAAGCATTTGTATATACGCTATAATAAATCAATAAATGCTTGCGATTAACCAAAAATATAAGTTAGCTTGGGTTTCTGAATGGGTTTACTGGACTCGCTTCCCTACATACAAGTTGTTGATATTTGTAGGTACGAATATATGTTTGCTTTACTCAGTGCACGTACAGGTGTTCGTGATATGGGTCGATGCGGATATATGTTTGCATTTCTCTATATGGGGTTTAAGCCAATATGTTTGTGTTTATAAACTGACAGCGTTTTCTTTGTTTTCAATTTAGGGGTACACTTCTATGTTTGTTTGTGTTTGGTTTTGCACGTATCATATGGTGTTTTGATTTTCACTTATATGTGCGTATGTGTTTTTGTGTCTACTTTTGTTCAACCCTTTCTCTCTCTCTTTCTCTATCTCTCTCTCTCTCTCTCTCTCTCTCTCTGTGTGTGTGTGTGTGTCCATGCTTGCCTGTGCAAAGGAGGTGTGCATTTGTGTTTTTTTGCGTACCTCTTTTTGTGCATCTGTTTCCATGTGCGGGGAGGGGTCACATCCAGATGTACGTGAACATTCTCGTACATATAAACTTGCGTGACGTAACGCCGCCCAATCACATCTCATTCACACCGGAAGAGCTATGACGTCATAGCGTCACGTGATTGACATATTGTATCACTTGCCAAATGAGTAATGTAATAATTGCCATATATTGTTTATAATCGATAATATATATCGATTAATGATAGTATTATCTAAGTGATATGGGTGTTATCTCGATATCCATATAAGTAATTTAGATCAATCTGGATAGCCTCATCAGCTATGGTTGATAAGGCAGCGTGACCATGTCGATATGTAATAAAAATATGGGTATATATGCGCCCCCCCCCCGCCTGCGTATATACACGTGCAAATGTATGCGCAGGTGCGCACGCGTGTTTCAGTGAGTGTGTACGAGCATATATTTTAGTAGTACGTGGAAATGCACTGTCACAGGGAATCGAAAATCGCAATTTCAACATCTGGACGTTTCACGGGGTATATATATATATATATATATATATATATATATATATATATATGGGATTACGACCATTCCTGGCAACCGTTGTATTGTTTGATCGTAAATTCTGTCTTATTAAAGGTATTAAAGTAAAATATGTAAATATATAAAGGTGTGTGTGTGTGTGTGTCTGCGCGCACGAGTATGTGTTTGTATGTGTGTATGTGTGTGTTTGTTTATGGGTTTGTTTGTTTGTTTGTTAATTTGTTAGTGTAAATAAACCATAAATAAACCATAATTATTGATTACAAATCTGAGCTAATTGTCAGTCTCTGTTTGTGTGTATGTTTGTGTGTGTATGTGTGTGTGTGTGTGTGTGTGTATGTGTGTGTGTGTCGTGGTTATCAACACATATAAAACACAATATTCCATTTGTTTACTCACTAGTAATACTCATTAACATCAAAGAGACACTGATGAGCTGATGGACTGATAAGAATGAACCAGCTCTGTGACCAACATCATGAAATACTATCCTGAGCTAACCTCACTTAACCACTACCTGGCTAATCGGTCCAGGTCCGGCTTTCAAGTCATCTTTATATCGATATTGTAGCTGGCCTACAGTGAAGATAGTGGTATTGTCTGCATTTTCTTCATACAGGTACCAATCGTGTCATCATACAGGTATAAATGGCGTCATCTTACCGATGTCATCGGTGTCATCACTTAGGTCTTAACGGTGTCATCACATTGCTGACATGATACGTGTGTCATAGGTGTCAGCACATAGGTGTTAATGGTGTCATAATATACGTATTTCTATAGTCAGTTTTATCACGTGACACTGTTCGGATGTCAGTAAGGTCACCATACACGTGTCGGTGGTGTCAACAAATGTGTCAACATCGTCATTACACAGGCATGTCACCATACAGGCTTAAATAGCTTGATACACAGGTGTCAGTGGTGTCGTCACATGGCTGATATCACACACACACACACACGACACACACACACACACACACACACACACACATATATATATATACACAGACAGATACACACACCTGTCTTCAGGACAGCATACCTGTACAAAACATATTTATATTTCAGGTGTCAGTTGACACGATGTGCAAAACTATGACACACCAAGTGACACGCGCGTCATAAATATGACGAATAGACGCCAGACCGTAGACCGGAAATGACCACATCTGTCATTAAACGAGAAGTTAAAATAAATTATCTCTGATTAATGACTATATGTCTATTAGAAAGCTACTGGCCACACACAGATAGAGGGAAGATGATTATCACCCATAGATGACAAAGATAGATAAATGACGACATATTTCAATGACGCAAGCGTTTCGTGTGCAGTATAGAACGGGGGGGGTGGCCAGTTGGATTGATTCCCCCTTCGTCGTTTTTTCGGGTCGCCATCGAGTACTTCGAGTTCAGTTGTTGTTTAGCCGCGGGTTGTTCGAGCGGGGCGGGGGGAGGGGGGGTTGTTCTTCTTGTTGAGGTTTGCCTTTTTTTCCGGTTTAATTTTCAATTACGCGAGTTGAGGTGTTTTCGATTCGTCTGAAAATTGGTTTCGGAGAATCCTCTTCGGTGCCACGTCATCGGATGTCGGACAGGAAAGAGGGATGTGTCTGTTTGAAGGATGCCATCTGGCAGGTATCATCTACCTCCTATTGTTGTCTGATAGCAACAGGTGTGATGACAGCTACCCTATTATAAGGATGGCCTTATCGTTGATGCTGTTGTTGTTTCTGCTGCTGTTGTTATTCTTAATGCTGTTGTTGACGTTGTGTCTGCTGTTGTTGTTGTTGTTGATGTTGTTGTTGATGTTTGGGCGAGAATCTTAATCTAAATCAATCGGTCGTATTAAAACTGTTTGAGTGATTGAGGATTACACGCAACACTCACGACGACACCCCACCTCTACGCGCATGCCCAGACTGCCGCATGTATGCATACATACACACATATACATGCAGGAATATGACGATGGACGTACATTCTTGCAAGAGCCCATAGGCATCAACACACAAAACACCTTCAAACTCATGGGTCGCGAACATCACCTAGGCACACCTGTACGCGAACACACACACATACGAGTATGCGCGCGCGCGCACGCACACACAGTGAGAGAGAGAGAGACACACACACACACACACAGTGAGACACACACACACACACACAGAGAGAGAGAGAGAGAGAGAGAGAGAGACTCACACCTTGTCAGCTTATGTTCTTACCCAGACCATCGCACGTCGCCATATTGATTGTAGCGGTGTGAGCAGAAATTAATCATTTTTTACTCCGTCGCCGGTTCCTCGGCCAGTAATGGCCGCCACCGTTATCGTCTGCCCACTAACACGTTAACACTAAATCTCTGCCATGTACACAAACAAGATGGCCGACAACGGAGTCGACAATGACTCCACCTACAGCAGATAGCCATTAGCGAGCGATAATATGGGGCGATAATAGACGAGCGGCATAGAAACAAATATGGCGGCGGACCGCGCTTATTATCGCGACAATGATGCTAGTCGTGATCGGTCGAACAATAAATATGGCCGCTCGCAGTGTTCTAGGTAATATTTTGATGACAACTTACAAAGAATTTAATCAAACGTGGACGCCGGGGAGATGCCAAGCGTCGCCAGACACGTGACTCGGGATCGGCCATTAGGTGACGAACGCGGCGAGCGGAGCCGCGATCGCCAGAGGGCGCTCGCCGAGCGACCTCAGAATTGGTCAGCTCGCCATTGGACGATAATCGACGCTGTAGCCTTCATTATCGCCCGGTATGCGCCGCCATATTGATTCATAATCAGTGTTACAATCGGCTATGGCCAAGTGACGTGGTCGTAGCGACAGTGACGTAAATAATAATAATAATAATAATTTCAATTGTGACAGTCACAGTGATGTGTCTACTTTAGACTGTTCCAGTCAATGACTGTCGCCGTGATAATGCCAATGACCGCGAAAAAACGACAGTGACATTGCTGTGACATTGTTTATTATAGTGACACCCACGTGACTGTGATACCGGTAACAAGACAGTGACACATACAATGCCGACAGCGACGCCGAGACCCACAATGACAGTCACGCCGACGGCGACACTGACATCGACGATGACATCCCCAATGACGCCGACACCGACGGCGACACTGACATCGACGATGACATCCCCAATGACGCCGACACCGACAGTGACACTGACACCGACGATATCGGTGACACCGACAATGACGTTGACGTTTCCATGCCAACAGCGACACAACAAATCCCCGTTTTATATCGAGTACTCTGTCACCTGACGAAATAACCAGCGATGGCCGTCTAGGCTAGTTTATTGCCGAAATGTACCTCAGGCAGCTTGAGGCGGCTGAGGCGAACTTGAGGATTTCTTGTTAAAGTCAGCCTCAAGCCAGATTAGCTGTGCAATTGCACCTGTGTTTGGTTACCTGTGAGAGTGCCTGTGGTTGATTAAATGTACGAGTACCTGTGGTAGATTAGCTTTGAGAGTGCATCGGGTTGAGTTCTAGCGGCTGTGTAGCTGTGGTTAATTATCTGTGAGATAACCTGTGGATGATTACCTGTGAGAGTGTACCTGTAGTTGATAACATTGTATGGCTCTGGTTAATTATCTATAAAGATGTACCTGTGGTCAGTCACTGTGTAAACTTGTGGCGGTTAATCTTTGACAGTGCATCAGAGGGTAAATTTCTATAAGAGTGTCCGTGATTAAAGACCTGTGTTACAGTGAACCTATAGTTAATTAAACGTGTACACATATACCGTACGATAATATGCACATATAATGTAGTAGAGTTGACACATATAATATAAGATAGTGTGTACCGGTGGTTTTACCTGACAGTGTAATTGATCATCTGTAGTTGATCATGGTTGAAAGTGTACCTGTGGGTAATTACAGCTAAGCGTGCATCAATAATTGATTACATGTGATAGTATACCTGTGGTTTATTGCATAAAAGAACGTACATATAATTGATTATATGTGTAAGTATATATGCAGTTAATTACTTGTAAGTGTGTACCTGCAATGTACTACCTTTGATAGTGTACCTGTGGCGGATTTCTCGTAACAGTGTGCCTGTAATCGATTGCCTGTGACACTATACGTGTGGTTGATGATTTGTAACAGTGATCCTGTAATCGATTACCTAAGATACTGAACATGTGTTTGATATCATGTGATAACGTACCTATAATTGATTATGTGTGATACTGTAATTGGATCTCTAAACAAGGTAGAGGATTTAAAATTATAATAATGTTGATATACTGAAGTATTATATTATAAAATCTTGATGCCTAAAAAGACAGAAATAATCAACTAAATCTTCTATCAGGTGGAAGTCCTCATCGTCAGTTGTCTGTTACCGCAGTGTACCTGTGGTTAATCTACTACGAAAGACCACCTGTGTTTAATTAGCTTTGAAAATGTATCCCGAGTGGGTTTCCCGATGCAAAAAATAAATGCTCTGACTCTTTTTTTAATTTTAAAAACAAAAATTCGGTCGAACTGTTTAATTACTGATGTAGACATGACCATGTTCGTCGTAAATGTGTATCCAAAGTGTATTTGTTATAAAATGTATCCGAGATTTCTACCCTAATTTGGAGGGGCGGGGGGCAGATGGTAATACAACTATATCAGAGGTGGAAGCTGGTCAAATGTCGTCATACAGACGTGTTTTTTATATAAATGTTTACCTCGAGGAAGGCGGCTTCGCGACTGATCTTCGATTACGTTTGGTCAATTATTAGATCGATACCGTATCAATGTCGCGTCAATGTCGTATCCACGTCGGATCGATGTCGTATAAACACCGCATCGGTGTCGTGTCAGTGGCACATCAATGTCGTATCGATGTCAAATCAATGTCGTAAAAGTGTGTTGGGAAGAAAACACACTAGAATCAAATCAATAATAAGTTGGCTTTTGATTAGTTATAGATCTCAATGATCGACTGAAATAAGGTTAATCCAAATAAATATATCTGAATTATTATAAACACTACTGGTACTACTACTACTAGTAGTAGTACTACTTCTGCTGCTACTACTACTACTACTACTATTGTTGTTCAGGTTGTTGATGTTGTTAATACTAATGCTACTATTATTATCTTAATTCTTAAAATATGTTTATACTAACAACAATAAATATTTGTATTATTACTTCAAAAAACAACTACCACTATTCATGTTATTATTATTATGTATTATCATTATTTATTACTACTACTACTACTACTCTACTACTACTATTACTATTACTATTACTACTACCACTAACACTAACACTACCACTACTACTACTACTACTACTACTATTACTACTATTACTACTACTACTATTACTACTATTACTACTACTACTACTATTACTACTACTATACTACTACTACTACTATTACTACTACTATTACTACTACTACTACTACTACTATTACTACTACTATTACTACTACTATTATTACTACTACTACTATTCTACTACTGCTATTACTACTGCTATTACTACTACTATTACTACTACTACTATTACTACTACTATTATTACTACTACTACTATTACTACTACTATTACTACTACTATTACTACTACTATTACTACTACTACTATTACTACTACTATTACTACTACTATTACTACTACTACTATTACTACTGCTATTACTACTACTATTACTACTACTATTACTACTACTACTATTACTACTACTATTACTACTACTATTATCTACTACTACTATTACTACTGCTATTACTACTACTATTACTACTACTATTACTACTACTACTATTACTACTACTATTACTACTACTATTACTACTACTACTATTACTACTGCTATTACTACTACTATTACTGCTACTATTACTACTACTACTCGTATTTCTAATACTACTATTAGTACTACTATTCCTCTTTATTATTATTATTTATTACTATTAGTAAACATGTTGTAGTTAATGTTGTTTACAAGTTAATCTTAGGTAATGAAACATTTTGTACTTAACGACCTTGTTTACGCGCTAGTCAAGAAGCGACTTTTATTTAATAATATTTATCATTTATCTGTTTGATGTCAATATTTTGTTGTCTGGATGGAAGATAAAAGAGAAGATGGCACCTCACCTGAACCACATATTATTTTCTTGTCGCCAACACCGGAAGTTCACCCATCTTGATGTCATCACATCCGTAAACGTCTCGTTCTCTCCATCTGTGTGTAACTCTCTCTCTCTGTGTGTGTGTGGGGGGGGGGGGTATATGTGTGTGTGTTAATCTTGTTTATGCTTTAAGCTATCTAAATTATATATATATATATATATTGTGTGTGTGTGTGTGTGTGTGTGTGAGTGTCTGTATGTATGTGTGTATGTGTATGTGTGTGTGTGTCTGTATGTGTGTCTGTATGTGTGTATGCGTGTTTATGCGTTTGTGTGTGTGTGTCTGTATGTGTGTTTATGTGTCTGTATGTGTGTCTGTATGTGTGTGTGATATATATATATATATATATATATATATATATATATATATATGTGTGTGTGTGTGTGTGTGTCTGTATGTGTTTGTATGTGTGGGGGGGATGTTTCTGTTTCAATTCATCCTGGTATTTCTGTTGTTTTCTGTTTATATTTATTGTTTATATTTACTTCTATGGTGATTTAACTCACTATAGTTGACCTAATTGTCAGCCAATCCCATATTATAGGATCGTCAAAATGAGGTCAACTATCGGCGCCATATTTGTTGGTATATTGTTGGAGTCGCCATTTTGTCCACCATTTCTTTTATGATTTGTCAATTAATTCGTTTGTTGTTCGTCTGTTATTTAGGTTTTTTCCCTCCTGTTATTTGGTCTGTTATTCCGTTATTCCGTATGTTATTCCGTATGTTATTCGTCTATTCTTTCACCCGTTATTCGCTTGTTATTTTGTTGGTTCGTTTTATTTCCTCTGTTATTCTGTCTGTTATTCACCCGTTATTCAGCCTGTTATTCGCCGGCTGCTATGTTATGTTATTCTAGAAGCCCTATATAACAGAGAGCTTGAGGCGACAAACATTTCCTAAACATCTCGTATACACTAAATGACACGTGGACTAGCCTGAGGGCGCATGCGCACCACGACATCTGAATACCGAGATCAACAGCTAGAAATAGTATGGAGGCTAAGAGAGGTAATAGGGAGGTAATAGGGAGGTAATAGGGAGGGAATAGTGAAGTAATAGGGAATATTATTCGTAGGTAATAGGGATGCAATGAGGAGGTTATAGGGAGGTAATATGAAGGTAATTGGGAGGTAATAGTGAGGTAATAAGGGATGTTAATGGTAGTTAATAGAGAGATAATAGGCAGGTAAATAGGAGGAAATATTGTTGTTGGGTAGGTATCACGAAGGAACTAAATAATTCCGATGAGAAGAAATAGGAAGCTAACAAAGAACAGGAAACATGAACCTGAAGGGGGGGGAGGTTGGTAATAGGCGGGAGTAATATGAAGATATGTTAGAACTTTAGATGATTTAGCATCCGAAACCTGAGGCTATACTAAACCATGTAACAACTAATTAACATATCCCTCCGCCGTCAGCTAAACTACATAAAGTAGCGCCGTAATTCAGTATTTTCCATTGTTCGTTGCTCGGCAACGGAAATAAAATATGTCTGCCTCGAGAAAAATCCTATCTAAAATCGAGAAAAGTGATTTTGGTTTCGGATAAAATAATTTTATTTTTGGGTCTGATGGTCTCGGCGTAGGTAGTGGGAAAAAAGTACAGGCCGGACTACTTTTTATTGCAGGGATCGACAGCTGTAAGTACAAGCTGTTGTTAATATTGACAGCTGAGCTTATTAATTCCATTCCAGTTGATGTGTTGGGCGGGGGAGGGGGGGGGTAAGTTTGTTGGTTAAAGATTGATTTACACGTTTGTGCATTTATGTGAAATTCGTGTTTGTTTATTGTGTTTTATCTGTGGCTTCTCCTTCTCTCTCTCTCTCTCTCTCTCTCTCTCTGTGTGTGTCTTTGTGTGTGTGTGTGTGTGTGTTAGCATTAAGATTAATCCGCTTATATGTATGGTGGACACATATAAACAACCTTTTGTGTGCAAGTTAGCCTATATCAGTATATGCATGGACTTATAGTCACACCTGTACGCGTGCGTGAGGACGTCTGCAAGTTTGCGCTTTTGTCTGTAATCTATGTGCGTGTCTATGTGCGTGCATCTTGCTTTATCCAGTACGTGTCAGTATAACATGACATCAAAGAGTCTTCCGACAGGTTGTGGATTCTCTCTCATCGACATGACAAAGACGCCATGTTTGTCTCAAGGCGTCGCCCTCTGCACACGACCCCCATCAAAACATCAAACACTGACCTAATTAGGTCAGCTCGACCTAATTAGATAAAATCTAATCACATAAAGGCACGTCTTATTGTCATCACGACCGTCACCACCATCACTGTGGTCATCATCATCATCATCATCATCATCTTCATCATCATCATGAATGCATCTGAGGCACTCATTGAGCGTACTTCTTGATGGTGAGGTGTCCTTCTTGATAAGGAATGGTGTTTTTTATGCTGTAATTACCTGTCTTATTTAGCTTTGACCTTCCCGGTATTCAGTTGTCCTTCTCGATTGCGACTGTCGATGGTGACCTGACCTAGAAGACAGTGATACTTCAATTGTCCTTCTTTGTGGCCTGGTGTTCTGATTTGTTTGTCATTACCGGTATTTTGTTAATGTTTATCTTCGTTTAAAAATGTCCTGTCTCATGAAAAGCAAGGTCTCTTTCATAAATAGGTCTTCTTTCCGACAGGAAGGCCCACCTATCTTCTTAAAGTTGTGGCTGTGCTAATAGTTGATTTGGTCTTATTGGAAGCCCGTTCTTCTAGAGGGGGTGGTCTTCTTAAATTTTTGGTAACCTTCCTGATAATATTGTCTTCTTCTTCTTGACGATGAGGTGTCCTTCCTTAACGCAAAGTGTCCTTCTTGCTGGTGGGATCTACTTCGAAAGTGCTGGGTTTCTTGCTGCTTCGTGGTGCGTTGTCCTTCTTAAGGGAAAATTGTCCTTCCTTTGAAAATGGCATATCCTCCTGATGAATTAGGTGTCCTTCCTAATATGGATCACTCGTGATGATAAGATGATCTTCTTAAGGAAGATCGCGACCTGTTTGATGATAGCGGGTCGTTCCTCCGGGGGGGGGGGGCATTTCTAGAATATTGGGGCTGGATGGTTGTGATGACATGGTGAGGCGGTGAATCGATGACTTGATGAACTGATGAGTTGATGAGTTGATGAATTGATGAACTGATGAGTTGATGAGTTTTCTCTTTTCTTCTATTTCCTCATAAGTTGACCTTGCTTACTGTTCATTGTACACCGGCCTTCATTTCGGTCCTTCTCGGCGAGTTGCCCTTCTCCCAACGCTGAACCGAGTGCACTGAGCGCTGTATCAACTAACTTCGGAAACATATCAGATGATCTGATGATGTCACAAATCCGGGCCAACATGGCGGCAGTGGCGGCCCAGTATGGAGGTCCTGATTCGTCGTGTAAGCTGACTTATTTCTGAAGGGGGTGGAAATCTCCCTCGAGGACGACAGGGTGGAGAGGGGTGATGGAATATTGAAAGGGGCGGATCCTTGGTGTAAATAGACTGGCCCCGAGCCGTGGTGTGAGGGATGGTGTGATGTTCTGATGGTGGTGTTTGACAGTTGCTGTTGCTAGTATTGCTATGTGTGCTTGTTTGCTCTCATGAGTGCATACGTGCGTGCGGACATGCGTGGCGTGGGCGCGCGCGCGCGTCGGTGTGTAAGACTCTCGCGTTTGAGCGCCACCATATGACGTCGTCGTCACCAATCAGCGGTATATAATTGAGATCTTACTTGATTACATTCACCATCAACTCGCCTAATATCGCCCATGAGAACCTCCCCTATTATCGCTCATGTCAACAAACATTAACCTAATCCTCGATATACTCTATAAACGTTAGAGCAAGAACGAAATACTCAATGTAAGCTGACCAGTAAAATAGCCCAGAGGTTAATTACAGCAAGAACGAAATAATTTTACCATCACTAATAATACCTAGTTTGGCTAAAGTAAGAACAAAATATTCACGACAAAGTTACACTTATAGGAGCAATAAAAGGTAAAAACGAAATATACATGGTAATTAGGGTAAGAACGAAATAGTTTCAACAAGTAATGACAAAGACGATGATCTATCTATCTATCTATCTATCTATCTATCTATCCTTCAACCTATAAATCTATCTTCTATCTGTTTCTCCATCTGTCTATCTATCTAGAACTATTGTGATGATTCATCACTATCTGTCATTCCTTCACCATATCTGTCATCTACCCCCAGCGAACAAACCTGCCCCCACCGATATCGTTGTCACATACAACAAAAACAGGAGATTCATTACTTCTCCGCGTGGTGGCGCTGCACGTTTCCGGGACACTCGACGGCGTGAATAGCGTTGAAATGGCGACGTTTCTGATGATCACACCTGTGTGGGAAATAGATCACCATATTGGTCCGGTATCTACCGGTAAATACCGCTCACCGAGTCAATAGGCGAAGTTCGGGGGGGAGGTAGGGGGGTTAGTTCTCAATCAGATATAGCCATGGGCTGAGCACGATAGCTCAGCGAAAGGGCGCTCGGAAAAGATTTTCGGGGATCGGTTCGAAGCCGTCCACGGCTAGTTGGGTGGTTGTTGGGTGTTATAAGCCAGTAGGTGGTTGAGTGATGGTTAGGTGGTGATAGATTGTGGTGAATTACGGAGAATAGAACTTTTATGCTTCCCGGGTAGTTGACGATGGTGATAGATTGTACAGTTCTGTGAGTTAAAATATGATGGTCTTAGCTGTAATTATGGTGTAGAGCTCTTGGGGTCAACAAATGAGGACAGGCAGATAAAGAGACACACGGACAGACAAACAGGCAGCTAGGAAGACAGATAAACAGACAGTGGCCCATGTATATAAGTAAGCAGACAGCCAGGACAATCAAACAAACAAACAAACAAACAAACAAAAATACAGACAAACAAGTAGACAAAGTTATAACTCAAAAATATAAAATAGTACAAGATACTGAAGATACTCCTCTAATAAATTATAAATAAAGTAAACAAATAAAGAAATCCTACTGAACAGACACACACACACACACACACACACAAGAGAGAGAGAGAGAGAGAGAGAGAGAGAGATGTACCTTTATCGATGGATGAAACATGATTTAATTTAGACTTGATTTTATTCTGCTCTCTCGCAAATGGTCTATTTCTGTTTTTCCCCGGACCCCGGGCTCGGGGTGGGAAGGGGGGGGGTGCAGTTTGGCTGGGCTCTGAACACATGATGAGGTCCCTAGTGCCAGAAAACCCACAGTGATCGGGGGACAAATATCTCCCCCTCCTAGATCACCACGATATATCGTAGACAATTGTATTATGTAATTTACACAATAGACAACATCCCATAATAACAGAGAGTTTGTGGTATTAGAAATACACGGAATGGATACGTGGAATTAAACCTGAGGGAGACGTGAACAATAAAGTTATACTTAGGAATGTCAATGGGAAAGTGTTATTCGGGAGTTTGTTATTTGGGAGTCTATTTATCCGGGAGTTTGTTATTATTGTTGAGTTATTGGTTGTATGTCATAGGGCCTGCGTTCTTTGCAGTGTGGTGCCGATAGTTGGTTATTGATAATGTGTGTTATTAGTAATGTGTGTTATTAGTAGTGTGTGTTATTGAAAGTGTGTGTTATTAATAGTGTTTGTTATTGGTAGTGTTTATTATTGGCAGTGTGTGTTATTGGTAGTGTGTGTTATTGGTAGTGTGTGTTATTGGTAGTGTTTGTTATTGGCAATGTGTGTTATAGCTAGCGTGCATTATTGGGAGTGTGTTATTAGTAGTGTGTGTTATTAGTAGCGTATGTTATTAGTAGTGTATGTTATTGGTAATGTGTTATAGCTAGCGTGTATTATTTGGAGTGTGTTATTAGTAGTGTGCGTTATTGGTAGCGTGTGTTATTGGGAGTATATGTTATTGATCGCGTGTGTTATTGGTAATATGTGTTTTGGTACTGTTTGTAATAGGTAGTGTGCGCTATTGGTAATGTATGTTATTGGTAGTGTATGTTATTGGTAATGTATGTTATTGGTAGTGTAGGTTATTGGTAGTGTATGTTATTGGTAATGTATGTTATTGGTAGTGTATGTTATTGGTAGTGTATGTTATTGGTAGCATGTTATTGTTAATTTGTTATTAGATAGTTGTTACCGGTAGTGTTCTGTTAGTTATTTTTGTGCATTATGTTATAGAGAGTGTGTTATTCGCAATGTGTTATTAGTAGTGTGTTATTGGTAGTGTGTTATTATTAGTGTTTTATCAAGAACCTGTTATTGGCGGTGTGTTATTCACCATGTGTTATTGTGTTATTATAATTGTATTACTGAGTAGATGAAGGTCTTTACTGGGAGCGACTGGAGCTAATCACGTGGTATCATCACGTGACTTCCGAGGAAATAGAGTATTAATGGAAAATATTACAAACAAACAAAATGGCTTCTGTCTCGAGAGAGAGAGAGATGGCTCTCTCTCTCTCTCTCTCTCTCTCTCTCTCTCTCTCTGTGTGATGATATATATATATATATATATATATATATATATATATATATATATATATATATATATATATCTGTGTGTGCGTGTGTATGTGTGTGTACGTATGGATGCGTATGTGTCTGCGTTTGAACGACGTAAACTACCGGGGAGCATTCCATTTGCAGCTGCGTATAATAATCAAATAGTGAACCTCATGTGTGGAATCGAACCAGTGGCTCCCGTACTGGAGGTCATCGCTTTATTAACTGAGCTATAATACTCCACAGTATATCACCAACCAGAACATTGGTTAGTAAGAGGATTAACCGTACCTGTGTAATAATAATGAAATGACAGACAGACAGACAGACAGACAGACAGACAGACAGACAGACAGACAGACAAGTAAATAGATAAAAAGACAGACAATGTCTGAGATATGCATACATACAGACAAAAAACAAATACCAACAGGCAGCCATGTATAAATATCGACAGACAGACAGAGAGACAGGCATATAAAACAAACCATAACAGAAACAGACAGAAGTACACACATAGATACAGACAGACAGACAAACAGACATACAGGCAGACAGGCATAAATACAAACACACCAGAACAGAAACAGACAGACGTACACACATAGATAGTGTCATAAAGACAGACAGACAGACAAAAGACAGACAGACAGACAGACAGAAACAGGTATTCACAAAAATAAACATAATTTCAAATTACCAGAAGTCACCTTTCGTCATTTTTTACGACACAATAGATAATACAAAAAATTTGTTGTCATCTCTGCTAAGCAAAAACAAACGGTAAACAAACAGTAAACAAACGGTAAACAAACGGTAAACAAACAGTAAACAAACGGTAAACAAACGGTAAACAAACGGTAAACAAACGGTAAACAAACGGTAAACAAACAGTAAACAAACGGTAAACGGACTAAGCCATACACAATATCATCCTCCTCGACACATATCAGATAACATTTAGTCCTGGCTGACTGAAATGACCTCTAAGTGACCTTTGTCCTAGTTCGATCATTATATATTCCCTCCATTATCATCAACATATTATTATGATAATTATATTTTGTCCAAAGAAAACTCTCGGTAATATATAGTGACTAGAAATGACGTCACCGTGAATAATTCATTTATTAGCTTAAATATCATGTGTATATGTGTGCGCGCGCGTACCTGCTGACACACGCGCGCACGCGCACGTGTCAGTCCGTGGTTGTTAGCAAAGGAGAAGTGAACATATTTTGATGACATAACTCGCCATCATCGTGTGACATAGACGTCAGTTCCTGGACGTGGCAGTTCATTTATCACAAATCTAGATCGTATATGTTGCCACCTGGCGGCGGTTCGGGGATAATGATATTTGTCCGCCTGGGAACTTACCGACTAACCTTATCACGTGGTGAGTTGGTCATGTGACTAGCAGGCACAGGTAATGGCGCCAGTCGTGGTTAACCATCAGGATTAACACATACACGATCCCCACCAATATCACCCAGCACAACAGCACCATTATCACCTACACTATCACCACACCAATATCACCTACACGATCACCACACCAATATCACCTACACAATCACCACACCAATATCACCTACACGATCACCACACCATTATCACCTACACTATCACCACACCAATATCACCTACACGATCACCACACCAATATCACCTACACAATCACCACACCATTATCACCTACACTATCACCACACCAATATCACCTACACAATCACCACACCAATATCACCTACACTATCACCACACCATTATCACCTACACTATCACCACACCAATATCACCTACACGATCACCACACCAATATCACCTACACAATCACCACACCAATATCACCTACACAATCACCACACCAATATCACCTACACTATCACCACACCATTATCACCTACACTATCACCACACCAATATCACCTACACGATCACCACACCAATATCACCTACACTATCACCACACCATTATCACCTACACTATCACCACACCAATATCACCTACACGATCACCACACCATTATCACCTACACTATCACCACACCATTATCACCTACACTATCACCACACCATTATCACCTACACAATCACCACACCAATATCACCTACACAATCACCACACCATTATCACCTACACAATCACCACACCAATATCACCTACACATCACCACACCAATATATCACCTACACTATCACCACACCAATATCACCTACATAATCACCACACCAATATCACCTACACTATCACCACACCAATATCACCTACACTATCACCACACCATTATCACCTACACTATCACCACACCATTATCACCTACACTATCACCACACCAATATCACCTACACAATCACCACCAATATGCTGTGCTAATTAAGCGACAGACTGGGGATTCTCCCCGAACAACAAAACCACCAATATTACCCAGGACAACAACACCAATATCACCTACATGATCACCACCGATATCACCTACGCCCGCTTCACCGATATCACACACGACGCGTTATCAGCTGAGGGAGTTACCGTGCACTGCACCCTAAATGTTCTATCACCTGCGTTATTCACTCCAGCTGTGTTAAACAACAACAATAATCAGCTGTCTCCCGTGTAATAACACTTACGTTATACTTAATTAGCCAAAGCGACTAGCCTGACACCTACAGGACAATATCGGTATCAGGAGCATACAAAAAACTCGTTTGTACTAATTACAGACAACGTTTACACGATACAAACAATGGACTAATACTTCATGGACTGATGCTTTATGGACTGATGCTTTATGGACCAGCTTTTTATGGTGTTTTTGCCACTGTGTTAATTATGTACCTGTTTGTCCAATTGTCTCGGCATTGTTGGAATAGAGTTGGGGGAGGGGGGTGTCGATTTTTGGTGGGAGTCAATTCGTAAAGTGATTTGAATGGTTTTGGGATGTTGCGATTTTCCGTCAGAGTGCATTTGTGTGTGTGCGTGTGTGTGTTCGTGTGTGCGTGCGCCCGCGTGCATTTGCTCGCTCATGGATAAGTTTGTCTGTTTATATGTATATGTCTGTCTTTGTGTATGTCTGTCTGTGTCTTTTTGCCTATTTATCTGTCTGTGTGCGGGTCTATATACATATGTCCTCTAAAGCCACCCATTTACATTAACCAAGAACACCCCCTCACACACACACACACACACACACACACACACACACACACACACACACCCCCACACACCTCAAGCTATAATCCGATCAAATCCGGATCAAGCACTCTATATTTGTCGGACCTTGTTCCCGGACGGTTCCCGAGATCCAGACATGATGACAGCCAATAGTCTATGATCCTTATGACGAGATATTGTGTTCAATGACCTCGGGATCGTGGCGTCTACGTCCTGTGACTTGGAGATATATGACCTTGATGACTGATAGGTGATGGTCGCTAGGCGGGATCGACCGGGATCCGTAGCCCCAGTCATCATAAGCCAATAGACAGCCGTCTGGAGAAGCATTCCCAGGACACATCATCAATCCCTGTTACGAGACAACTGGGGACGGTAGTGTCCTGGATATAGAATTATGACACTTGGCGATTGATGCCACTAACTGGTGGCATGGCAGCCGTTGTGTGGAGCTGGTAGTATGACAGCCACTATATTTGACTGGTGGTATGACAACCACAGAGAGAGCTGGTGATATGATAGCCGTTGTATGGGACTGGTGGTATGACAGCCACTGTGTGGAGCTGGAGTACGACAATGAATGTGTAAGCCTGGTGGTATGACAACCGCCGTTTGGCACAGTAGTATGGCAGCAAATAATATGTTGGGCTGTGTCCATGACAATCACTTTTTATGCTGTGAGAACCACTGCGTAAGGATGGGGATATGACAGCCAATACATTAGACTGGCGCCGTGACAGCCGTTGTCTAGGACTGCGGCTATGACAGTCACTGTATGGTACTGATGCTGTTTGAAGATATTGTTTGAGGCTTGTGCATTAATAAACATTGTGTGGGGTTATGGCAATGACAGCCTTTTGGTAGCAGCGGAGCTATGACATTCATTTTCAATTGCCATGTCTTAGAAAACCTAAACTGTTTGATCGATCTATGATAGCTCTGATATTGCTCTGATGTCACAACAGTCTCTTTGTGGGGTTGCTGAAGGACAGCTACCACGTGGGACTGCTCATATGACAGCTATTTGACAGCCATTTGTGAGAAGCACACACACACACACACACACACACACACAATATATATATATATATATATATATATATATATATATATATATATATATATATATATATATAGTTAATATGCGGGACACTTGAGATACAATATCTCGAAATATGACATCACAATGTGGGAGATTAATGTTATGACATCTAATATGTAGAAGAGTAATGTATTGACATCCACTCTGTGGTTATTGTATACGCCAAAGCATATCAAAGGCATGACATCCATTTGAGTTCATCTTAGATCGTGACAATCCGTACTTCTAATATTACGAAAGCGTATTATACTTATTGACAGCCGATATGTGTGTGATAGATAGATGAAAGAGCCATTCTATGTGATATTAGATCCATGACAGCCATTCTATTTTGATATTAGATCTATGATAGCCCTAAACGTACACAGACTCGCATAATTTATTTACATTTTTTATTCTGGCGTGTGTTGGTTAACACATTTACGTGTCGTCATTTTCTGCCGCTAGAGGTCGCGTTATTGGATCAAAATTATGGAAATGCGTTAATAATTGATAAATAAAATGCCACATAATATGATAAAGGATGTTAGCTTAATAATAGCTATTACAATGATGTGTGTGTGTGTGTGTGTGTGTGTGTGTCAGGCACCCAGTATATCTGTCTGTCTGTCCGTCCGTCCGTCCGTCCGTCTGTATGTATCTATGTATGTCTGTATGTATGTATATACATGTAAGTATGTATGTATGAATGTATGCATGCCTGTGTGTCTGTCTATCTGTCTGTCTGTCTGTCTGTCTGTCTGTCTGTCTGTCTGTCCAGTCCTCGCATAGAACATGTCAAACATAACATCAATTTAGAGAACAAACACGACAAACATCACTTGACACTTTGGCAGATAACATCCCCGCATTCGGCCATGTTGTCTAAGGGAAGTACCCCAGCCTCGGTTTGGTGCGCGCGCGTGTGTGTGTGTGTGTGTGTGTGTGTGTGTGTCTGTGACATAGTGTATCACGAATGGCTGCGCACACGAAATGGAAGTTTCTTGGCAAAAAACTGCCTTCCGGACGATAATGCGTAAGGATCAATCTATCCGGATCTGTGATCTGGGCAAAGGACCTCTGATTTGAGGAGATCTGTGATCAGGAACGAGATTGATTTCTTCTTACTTTGTGTTCATCTTCTTCTGTCCGTTCTCTGGCTATCCATCTTCCACGTCACGTAGTGTCTGATTTAATTCAATGATCCGGAAAGTCCAGAATGACTGAATGAATTGTCCGTTCATAGCATCTAATAGTTAAGAAAGGGATGATGATGATATATATATATATATATATATTATATATATATATATATATATATATATATATATATATATAGAGAGAGAGAGAGAGAGAGAGTTGAGTGTGTGTGTGTGTATCTATGTGTGTGTGTGTATGTGTGTGTGTGTGTGTGTGTGTGTGTATCTATCTATGTGTGTGTGTGTGTGTGTGTGCGTGTGCGTGAGAGAGAGAGAGAGAGAGAGAGAGAGAGAGAGAGAGTATGACAATCAATTTTTGGCAAACTTACGACATATTTGTCGTTCAGTTATATTTTGAACCAGAACACGTGAACAAGAATATCAGTAAGTATGTTGTTACACTGTTAGAACCTGTACAACAACACTGTCATCATCAACAGCCTGGATGGCATACCGTGTCCAATGTAGTTTAGGCAGATATCTTACAAAATTCCAACCTTTCTTGGGCGGCTACTTGTTGACAGCTACGTCAACAACAACAACAACAACAATACCACCACCACCAACAACAACAACAATATCAACAACAACAATACCAACAACAACAACAACAATATCAACAACAACAATACCACCAACAACAACAACAATATCAACAACAACAATACCAACAACAACAATACCACCACCAACAACAACAACAATACCAACAACAACAATACCACCACCAACAACAATACCAACAACAACAACAATAATACCAACAACAACAACAGCAATAATACCAACAACAACAATAATAATACCAACAACAACAACAGCAATAATACCACCACCAACAACAATACCAACAACAACAACAACAACAGTACCACCACCAACAACAATACCAACAACAACAACAAGAACAATACCACCACTAACAACAATACCAACAACAACAACAACAATATCACCACCAACAACAATACCAACAACAACAACAATAATACCAACAACAACAGCAATAATACCACCACCAACAACAATACCAACAACAACAACAACAACAATACCAACAACAACAATATCAACAACAACAATACCAACAACAACAATAATTGTAACAACAACAACAATAACAACAGCAACAATAACTACCACAATTTTATCAGATTAAAACTTGAATCCTGTTGTTTTCCTATCCAATGCTATATCCGCTAAGGTGAAGGTCGTCAGAATTGACAGAAGACCGGAATCTCACGATGACCCTCGATCCAGGAGATCCATGATCGATCCGTGATCCAGGAGAAGGATATGTGACATGCATTGAGAAAGTGATAGTCACAGAAGCAATATGTATGACGAGAGGGATATGTGACAGACGTGACGTGTGCCTAGAGGGGATATGTCACGAAGATTAATCTTTGACTTAAGAAGACTGAATGTCGCATATCTTAGATAACCCCCAGACACGTTCAGTGCGCATGCGTAGCTCTGTCGTCGGAAACGCACCACCCTCCATTCCATACATATACTGCGTCTTACCTTGATTTGACGAAGTCAGTCAATATCAATCAGGTGCTATCAGTAAGATTGTCTTATCTGATATGATGATAAAAGATGACAACACATGTCCTGTCATCAATCATCCCATCAATCTCAATAGATCAGTTGTCTAGCTTTGTTATGACGTCATCTATTAGACGATATTAGGTCATAATTAGCTGTTTGTGAATGCGTTTATATATTGATGTACCAGCTGTATTGACAGCTGTGTGTCTAGCCGAGTACCTACTGTAATGACAGCTGTGTTTCTAGCTGAGTACCTGCCGTAATTACAGCTGTGTATCTAGTTGAGTACCTACTGTAATAACAGTTGTGTGTCTAGCCGAGTAACTGCCGTAATGACAGCTGTGTGTCTAGTTGAGTACCTGCCGTAATGACAGCTGTGTGTCTAGTTGAGTACCTGCCGTAATGACAGATGTGTGTCTAGTTGAGTACCTGCCGTAATGACAGATGTGTGTCTAGCCGAGCACCTGCCGTAATGACAGATGTGTGTCTAGCCGAGCACCTGCCGTAATGACAGCGGTGACAAACAAATTGAAACATCTGTTTCGTTATAATTACAAACCAAAACAAAACATCTCTAAATTGTTAAACCAACATCAAGACGGTGAAGTCTAAGATACTGATATATAAATACATTTATAATAACAAATTATAGGATAATATATAGAATTATAGACTAACAAAAGGTCTTATTCTGTGGTTATTTATCATATAATATTGTTTTGGTCCCGTTTATCTTTTTTGTCGAATAATTTTATAATATATATATATATATATATATATATAGTGGCGTCTCTCTGGTCTAACTGGCACCGCGTTGGACCACATATCACTACCACCTTCGAATCTCGGGGTGGGCATACCTGAAGGGTCTTTCATCATTACCTTTGAGGTTTCTCTTTATATATATATATATATATATATATATATATATATATATATATATATATATATATATATATATATATATATATTTGATGTGTACATTGCCATAGAATATTCCTGATAGTGAAGATGCTTTAATTATTGTTGTTGTTGTTGTTGTTGTTATTGTTAAAAGCCAGCAGCCAGCATATGAATTTGAATGAAGAACGAGCCAATTTGTAATCCTGTGGACCCGCAAGTGAACTATCATGTTACAGTGTTCATCTGTCGTATTTATTGTTTCATTCTATTATAGACCGATGGTGGCGCCTCCAGAAGCCTGTCTATAGACGACTTATATAGAAATAATTTCAATTGATTCGTACGCCATATTATCTCTAGTGAGCGATATTAGGATAAAGTGTCGCTGTAGAGATAATTCTGATGTAACTAATAGCTTTATTATCATAGAATGTTTTATACGTTTCGTATTGGTTTATTTTACTGGCGCACTGTGCTATTATTAAAACATTATCGTATGTACGTACATACGTACGTATGTATGTATGTATGTATATATGTATGTATGTATGTATATATGTATGTGTATGTATATATGTATTTATGTATGTGTGTGTGTGTGTGTGTGTGTATGTGTGTGTGTGTTTGTGTGTGTGTATGTGTATGCATGTATATATGTATGTATGTATATGTATGTATGTATGTATGTGTGTGTATGTCTGTATGTATGTATGTATGTATGTGTGTATATGTATGTATGTATGTATGTATGTATGTATGTATGTATGTATATTTGTATGTATGTATATGTGTAGATCTATGAGTGTCTTCTTTAGTAGTATTTGAGAAGGTATGACATATAGTATATACGACATCCGTATGGTTCATCAGGTATTGTACATCAAAAGGTGATTTTTTCGTTCTGAAAAAGTTATATTGTTGAAAATAGAGCGCTACAGGACCTTAAATTGTATTACACTGGAAACTTTTACTTCGTGAGTTTGAATCTTAGTGTTCCCTGTGTCTGTGGAATGTCTCATCCTTTTTATCAAAATTGTCAGTTCGACTGTTTCCTTTGACCGGGGGGGGTCCTATAGCAGCCATCTGCCCCGGATGTGACAAACCCCCAAGGCTAAACAAACGATATGTCAGAACAGTTTATCGTTATATTGCGGGGCAATATATCTGTTATATTGTCAGGCAATATATCTGTTATACTGCGGGGCAATATATCTGTTATACTGCTGGGCAATAAATCTGTTATACTGCGGGGCCATTAATCTGTTCCAACAGAACAGACGAGATTTACAATTTCAGGAAGTGTAGCCATATCTGGGAATGTCTGTCGGTCTGTCTGTTTATATGTATGTCCGAATTACGCACGTACACACGTACATGACAGATCCAAACCAAAAAGATAGACACAGATACGTAAAGATAGAAGTACGGAGCCATGCTCGCGCAAGCGCGCACGCCCGCCCGCAGAAACACACACACAGAATCACACACACACCTGTCAGCTTTTAATCATAATTTCGTCTTTCACACCAGACCAGTTTTATATTGAATTACACGACGAGTTCACGATATTATGATGGTGACGTAGGCAACAAGACGATATTAGTCTATAAATAGGCAAGTGGCCCGTGACACGTGACCACATGTCGCCAGACAGCGAGATGTGCTCGAGATTTGGCGAGAACTCGAAGGTGGCCATGCTGGGCGATAATAGAACCGGTATGCCTTCAGCCCTCTGCAGCCAGCCAGACTGTCGACAGATAACAAAGTAGACTTTTCACCTGACATTTCTCTGTCTCGTCAGCCATATTTATGAGCCGTTGTCAGCCAATGCCGCCATCTTGGCAGCTCTGACAAACAATCCAACATGGCCGCCTTGCATTAATGCTATCATAGACGGGTATAGATTGATGACTGGTTACTTGCTAAAGGAATCGTTAGAGAAATGGTATTGGTGATGGTAGAAATATAGTACCATGGTGGTACTTTGGATGTTGTGTGGATACTGCGGATGGTACTTTGGGGGTGGTTCGGGGTGAGGAGACACTTTGGGTGGTACTATGAGAGGCACAGAGAAACTTATGTGGCGTAGGGATCCAGTGGATGGCCATTTGGGTGCGGAAAGATGCACTGTGTGTGAAAGTTCAGGTGATAGAGGGATCCCGTAAGTGTTACCTTGAGAGGTAGAGTGAGATGCGTGGGTGGTATTTCGGGTGAAGTACGAGGACCTTTTTAGTAACAATTGACTTGTGGTAGTATTTTGTGGGTGCCGTAGGGAGTGATATAGTGAAATTATGGGTGGCGTTTGCTACTTTTGAATGGGACAATGATACAGTGGGTGTGACACAATCGGTTATATTTTCGTATTTGGGTGATATAATGAAGTGTTTTTTTATACTTTGGGTGATATTATAATGAGATAGGTGTTATTTTGCTACATTAGATGATATACAGACAACAGAGATGGAGCTTAAGTGATAAATGATGTGGTATTGTAGCTGATATATTGATACTATCACAGTACACTGAATGCAATATATCTTAGTTTTCTTAGTGATATTATAATATTATTGGTGGTATAATATCATTTTTAGTGGTACGATGACAATATACATTTGTTACTAAGCTGCTACACGTTGTATGTTACACCGGAGATACTAGGGGGGGGGTAAATTTTGTCCGTTTAAATCGAATTAGTTTGTTGCTGCAATAGATTGTAATGGCTTCTCGAATCTCTGTAACTTTTAACTTAGTTAGTTCTTGTAACCCGTCCTAATCCAAACACTGACCACCCATTATCGTTCACAGCCATGGTTGATCCCTACAATCCCTTGCTATCCCCTGGGATATATCGTTTACCCTTGAAGCACCCACTTAGCCCCTATATAGCACCTCATCGCCTATCAGCCAAACTAAGCACCCACGTTTCGCTTGTAACACCAGATTTGACCCTGTAACGTCCAGTTAGTCTCTGTATAACTCTGTTAGCCTTCCGTTACACCCTTTCTATCCCGATAAAACTCTGTTAGCTCGTGTAACACCTTTTAGGTCACGTGACAGCTCTAAAGCTCCCCCCTTGTGTAAGGTGACACCCTGTTAGACTGTCCTATACTAGGATTATACTCCCACCAAATCCCCTCCCCCGTGTATCTTCTTATCTCTTGTTATCTTCTGTAACATCGTGCTAATCCTTGTAACATTATGTTAGTAGCTGTAACCCGACACGTCATAACCATACGTCGACCGGTTACCACGGTTACCATGACAACCGATAAACACGACCGGTTATAAACAAACATGGTCGTATATCTATCGGTCTATAGGAACTGTCGGTTATTTGTGATGTTGTTCAGCTCTATTATCGTCCCAAACACGGCCTTCACTCCGTATTATCGCTCGTTAACCGACCTCGGTTATATCACGTGACATAATGTATGTCGGCGATAGCACGTGACTTGACTGAGGAATCTCGGCTTGAAAATACAACATGGCCACTTGCCCAGAAGACGCTAGGATTTATTATGACTTCTGTTTGTTTGTTTATTTGTGTGCACGCGTATATATATATATATATATATATATATATATATATATATATACGTCCACATCTCCGTCTTATCCTTGTTTCAATCCTATAATTCACATTTAAATAACAACAACAATTCCTAGTACACTTCTTTGATCCAACATACTTTCTTTATGGTCACGTGACACGCAGCCATTCAATTGGCGTTATCTCTCTCCGGTTTCTTACACGTGATTGGCTCATTTGATTGTTTTTTGATCACATGCGTGACTCCACCTGGTAGTCGGATGCGGTGTTATCGGTAGCGGGCTCCTGGATCTCCTAGGAGTTGTACCAGTGTGTGTGTGTGTGTGTGTGTGTGTGTGTGTGTGTGTGATTCTGTCCAGGTTGACATCCTGAGATATCTCCTAGATTGTTTCTTGGAGAGAATCCTACGAATTTTCCTGAATGTTTTGTCCTAACATCCGGTATGTGGAGTTATTACTCTTCGTTAATTATATTGCCTCTATTTGTTGGATGTTTCATCATCAGCTTAGCTCTGGTTGCCTCATTTCTCTACTCCGCGACTTAGATATTGTTCGAAAGTCGGGAATAAATTTAGCAATCAATTACACATTAACATAACGACAACAATCAATTACACATTAACATAAC
>JAODUP010000059.1:397500-405000 GCA_025642065.1 Paralvinella palmiformis | reverse complement strand
TCATAGTTCACTTCCCGCATAATGTTCGCCACAAACATCAGTTCCCACATACCTCAAGCTCCACCAGCCCGATTCCCATTTGCCTCATTTGCCACATATCTCAATTTCCAAGTGTTGTATGCGGGGATCCGAAGTGTGTGAAAAGTGTGGGAATTCAAGTTTATAGAGCTGCTTGTATGTGGGAATTGGTGGGTCTGAGGGATAGCGAAATTGGGGTCTATAGAAAAGAAGATATGTGGGAAATGATGAGTGCCGGGAATGAAGTAAATATTGGTTGATGCATATACACGTAGATATTAACGTATGTGGGGGATCGACGACGTCAGTTTTAGGGGGTTGGGGGATCAGAGGTTGGGGTATACGGAAAATTGGGATTCCTAAATATATAGCGAATGTGGGAAGATATAGAAACTACATATGTACGTTCAGGATTCAGCGATCAGATAGTTCGGTCTTAGTACACCAGCACTAGGATACTCAGTACATTTGTACCGAGCTATGCTCCACAAGCAGTCGAGTTGTCTTAAAATTGCATTCTTCTAACATAACTAAACGATAAACAGTTATTTCTCACTTGGATCATAACCCGCCAAATTCAGGCTGAAGTGACGACATCAAAACCATCGTCAACATGTTTGCGCATGCGTAATTACACCTAACCGCCGATGGTGTGACGGCTCGATTTCGGTGCCGCGGCTTTACTCGTGCGCGTGCGCAGCGAGATGGCCACCGATCGTATTAATATATAGTACGACGTCGATGATGTAGCGTCCTTTGCGCATGCCCCCTGACCTGATTGTTGTGGTTGTTTACTGTTATGCCGGCCAGCCGTGTTATTCTTAAACCAAATTAGATCGATTATTGTATAATTTTTCTTGCCGTTTGCAACAGCTTGAATTCGGGACAACTTCAATGACGTATGCATTATGGGACAAATTTATATCAATATCTATCTGCCGAATGAACATCACTCGGCAGCGCTTAGACGATGCGCCGGATAGATGAGGCGTACACGGTGACGGATAGACGGGGATGCGTTGTATACAAGACCGTGTCACCGAAAGCAGGTGATCTGCATAATTAATTGGCGCCATTATGAATATTAATGAAGGCGAAGGATTATGGGATATGTAGACACGAAGCAAAAGATTAGGTTCGGTTAACTTGATGTCGGATTAAGAAGGCTATCTGTCGGATAAGAAAGATGGCCATGGCCGATGTTGTTGATATGCTGGGTAAGTGTACCGGAAATGAACTGTCCCAGTTATTTGCCTGCAGCTATCTGATTGGTTGTTTGGTTTGGTTTGTTTGCGCGTTCGTTTGCGCGTTGGAATTCGCGCGTATGTCAACCAAAGTTCATAGTCTGAAATGTCAACAGGTGACATTAGAATATGTCAGTAAATCGGCTATTAGCTTTACATGGCGGGGTCGCTCTTGTAAGTCCGATTTCAATATTCCAGCCTATTACAGTGTCACCCTGCTATATCAGCCATAGCCAAGTCCCACTTTACGTTCGGTATATCGAGTAGTGTTGCTCTCTCTCTCTCTCTCTCTCTCTCTCTCGCTATCTCTCTCTCTCTCTCTCTCTGTGTACGCGCGCGCGCGTATGTGTGTGTGTGTGTGTGATCATACAGCCGATCCGTACTACCATATCGCACTGTAAAGTGATACACAGCTGCGCGAAGTGTGCAGTTGCGCAACATTAAATTTGTATGGTTGCATACTGTAATGTAGACTAGAACCTATCTCTACGGTCACTCAATAGACTAATTCCTTAATTATTTAATTAAAAGCCCCAGTATCTCCATGAATACACTACTTTGTTTAGAGTAAGAACTAACTAAAAGACCACCCATTTTTACAGACCACCTGACTTGGTCTAAATAATTCCCCCCTTCTCTCTCTCTCTGATCTATCTATCTATCTATCTATCTACTCTATCTATCTATATATATATATATATATATATATATATATATATATATATATATATATATATATATATATATATATTAAGAAATCCTGTTTCACATATTCATATAAGCATACACTGTTATAATTAAGCCAGAATAGCACCGGATCTAATACCAACCCACAAAATTAACTCCAAGTTTTGCCGCTTGGTGGAGCACCTCGGCCGAGAAGATAAAGAATTTGATTAGCGAAGATGTGCCGATTCGTCATTAGGCATAACGCCATCTAGTGGGAGCCGTATATCGGCGATACTAGAGGCCGCTCGCTCAGAACCTCTCATTATCGCCCAATATATTAATTCCCGCCATGTTAATTAGAGGAGAGATATATCAGCATTTTCGTCATATTACTTCCGGCGGCCATTGTTGCTGCGTCTGCACATTGAATGCTCTGATTGATGACTCGTAGCGTTATTGACGTGGGCCACGTGATGTCTGACGTCAGGCCATCGTACGTCTCCGGTCGATATTGAGGGATTATTGACAGATTTTCGGCGAATAAAGATGACGTCGTTTGGCCAGGGTCACGTGAATTGTTACGGTGGTAACGTGGCAATGAAAATGGTTTTGAAGGATATTTTGTAGAAATATTTGCCAACTATGCTTTTGTGTGATTGGGTGCGTGAGTGTGTGTGCGCACGCGCGCATGTTTGTCAGTATAGATGCGGGAGTGCGTGTGCGCGTACGTATTTTTAACTCGCCATTATCAGGCTCAGAGTCTGCATTCTCAACTCCTCAACCTCATCTTCATTTCAGATTCCCAATTGTCATCATGACCCTAGAAAGCTCCACCCCCTCCCTCCAACTGAGCATTAAGTTAACAATCTGAACCCACTGAAAACCTCAACCACCGCAACAAACTCAACTCCCACCTCAACCTCACTTTAGTTTCTACGAACCTCCATTTATTGAAAGCCTCATCCTCTAAACTTCATTCCCAATCTTCACTTCTGTTACCACAACTCCCGCTGACTTTTCCCCACAACCTCATACACCACCGCCATCAAACAGCCCCACACCACAGCATCAAGCACATTTTCCACCCGGCTTCATACGGCCATAGGCATCACGTGATCGGTGACGTGACCGGAAGTTGGAGAGTGGCCATGATGGCTCAGCTGAGTGCCAGTTGGCCAGAAGTTTGTCAGATCATTTAATGTCGTACATCTTGGGAAATATAAAAAAACTATCGTCTGCTTTTGTCGTCTGCTGTTTGTATGCTTCGTGGCGGGAAAAGGGAAGGATGGAGATCGTCATTCGTGTGTTAATTATATGTTTAATGAAGCCTCTAGATGATTGATGGAGCAAAAGGCTTTGTGGTACTCATAGCCGGTACTCCTGATTGATACTCGTGTCTGATACTCGTAGTTGATACGCTTGTACTCACTGCAAGTATTGGTCACTAGTTGGTACTCACGGGCGGTACTGGTGGCGAGTGCAAATCATCTTTATAATTTCTTTTCTTTTCGCAGTACTCGCATTTCTCCACCTAGTCTACTCGTACTCAGCCAATATATACTCCCCTTACGTCACGACGTACGGCGTGTAACGCTGTCTCTAAATGTCACCGACAAAGTTCCGCGCCATTTCCCATTTTACCTGATGGATATTTATAATTAGAATCGGTTACCATGGAAACGATTAATAAAATATGGCAGCCGTTATGCTATCTGCCGACACGTAATCCCACCCGTACCATGGATCCCGACTACGATGAGAATAGAGGAACGGGAGCAGGATCCTATGTATTGTGACAACCAGTCGGTTGCATTGTGGGATCGAGTTTCAAGGAATCGGCGCTGTTTTTTTGGAGGCGGTGGAAACGAACCCCGACTTCATAAAGGACCGGGCAACCATATCCGGTACTCTTGCGGGTGATTCGCGGAAAGAAATGCGAACGAGATCTTCCCAATTATAGCACACCTAGTCAATCGCCATAACAACAGTGCCGCCCCCTCACTCACCCACTCCCCCTCCTCCCGTCGTACGCACCTGGCCGATGACCAACAACGTCACGTGGTTAGTTAGCCGGACCAATCATCGCCGCCGGATTATTCCCATGCGTTCACCTCTCAGGCGGCTGCGCTTTATCCCAGCCGAGCGCCTGTTTTTATCCCAATCTAATTTCCCCGGACGTTCCCTATCCCATTCTGACATCATTCCCCCCTCGTCCTTCCCCCCCCAAACTCCCGCCATCAAGCCCATAGGAGGCCTCGCGAAATCGGCTCATGAGCGGAGAATGTACGGGATACTTTTTTAAGACATTTCTTGTCGCCGCGTTGTTGTCGAAATGCGGCCTAATGGAAGCCAACGAAACGTGGGTTTTTCCCCTTCAGGATAATACGCGTCGGTGACGTCATATCCCGCTACCACCATCAGACGCCGCGTTAATATTTCATGCCGAGCGTACTCAGTTCCCATGGCAACCGGATTGATGAAATGTGTTCGGTAGTTAATAGAAAATAGTTTTACAGGTGTGTCTGTTTACAGCTCTGTCTGTCTGTCTGTCTGTCTGTCTGCCCCCCCCCCCTCTCTCTCTTTCTCTCTCTGTGTGTGTGTGTGTGTGTCCACTCGACAAAACCCAAAAACATTAGTTTTGGGGATAATTTACCAATTATCGGCAACCAGTTCCCAAGTGAGCGATAAACGAAACACAACATGCTGAAAATACGTCATCAGCCAATAGTTATGACGTACTACCCACAAAACTAGCGCCAAATTATTAAAATATGAACTGCTCGTTTAATATTTAATATTTTTCTGATAATTTGATATCGAATAGCCATATCACTATCATGTCAGATGTTATTATAAATGTCCTGTCTTATGACGGAGTATTTGTCGGCGTAACTGTCCTCGCCGAATAGCAAACAAACGGTCGCCATGGTAACGCATTAGTTCAATCGCCATCGCAACGCAACCATAAACATTGTCACTTGTAATTATCATGGTTATTATTGTTGTTGTTATTGTTGTTGTTGTTATTGTTGTTAAACGGGAATGTTATGTCATTGTTATCGTGCATCATCAACTTGTTTAGTAAATATACACAACCACCTGTAGTTATTATACACAATTACCTGTCGTTATGATGCACAGCGACTTTTATATTAAACGCGATCACCTGTGGTTATTAAATACGTGCAATTTGTTTATTTTGCACACAAAAAAAAACAGTTATCATGGATAAAATCTACACAAACACCTGTAGATATTATGGACAAACACCTATAGTTATTGTACACGACCACCTATGTTATTACCGAGCATCAATTATCATAATCGACCATCTGTAGTTATTAGACACGACCACCTGTAGTTATTAAACACGGCCAATTGTACATGAGTCAGACGTAAACCTTCCGATATCTTGTTTGTGCGGCTTCCGATCTCTGGTTGCCATGGCAACAGCCTGCATATATAACTTAATCTCCCGATGTACCTATACAAACGCTGGTCTTATCATCTACCATACATCTACAGATATATCATATCTCTACATCATCTAGGAAACACACCTGTTTCATTTTATGCTTACCAGCAACACACCTCCCATTTGATTAGAACCATTCTGGCTAATTTGATTTCAGATTGGTCGACTTAGTTCAGGTTCCGTGCGTCATTCGGAACCGTTCGTCATCTTCGACGAGCCATGCCCTATATGGAACCATCAGGGTTCCGTAGGTGTTTACCGAATGTGCACGATCTGAGTTCTGGGTGGTAGAACCAAGTGATATCAACGGGTTCTTTCGACTCATAATAGTTCATTCTAGAACCAACAGACAGAGAGAGGCGACGTAGAAATATTATGTGGAGTAAAAACAGTGGCTTCTTATGAATGTATGTACAGTTGTCTTTAGATTTATGGAGGTAGGTTTCGAAGGATGTTTAGATATGTTGATGCTCTGTGCCTGTTGCCTCTTACTATGTACCCTAAAAAAAAACACACACACACACATACACACACACACACACACACATTCACTCACTCACTCACTCACTCTCACATACACATACACACACACATACACACACACCTCAAGCTGTAATCAGATAAATCAAGTATATATATATATATATATATATACATATATATATATATATATATATATATATATATATATATATATATATATATAAACAAAATATACTGAAAACCATTCATTATTCCCCCTGCCTTTTGACAATAATCTAATTCCCCAAACACTTCCCCAATGATTCCCTTATAACAACAGACTCAATCACGACACAAAACCGACAAATCACCTAATTCTATTCTCTAACACATCCCGCCTCTGACCTTGACCACGACCTTGAGCTCGGCTTCATCGGGAACTAAATGTTACGGGTCAGACTATTCTTTCTTATGTAAAACGCGACCTGAGCTGTCATTGTTTCCAGGTAGACCATTCAGCCCGTATTTGTCCCTAACCCATCCCCCCTCTCTCTGTAATCTCGTTAGACGTGATTCTGTAAGTGGTAACGAGATATGTTTGCGAGACCGTCGATGTTACTGATGGAGATAAATGTATTTATCTCTTTAAGCCATCAGATATATGTTTACCTTACTGTAGGATGGTATATTGTTGATTTGTACTTACCTCAGGAGATATTCAGCTATTTAGGTGTATGTGGGTTGGTGGGTGGGCAGGTGAAGGACGGGGCGAGCGGGGGGTGGTGTGGGGCTGGTGATGGACGGGGCGGGCGGAGGGTGAAGCGGGGAGTTGGGGGACTGGTGATGGACGAGGCTGGCGGAGGGTAAGGTGGGGGGCTGGTGATAAACGAGGCGGGCGGAGGGTAAGGTGGGGGGCTGGTGATGGACGAGGCCGGCGGAGGGTGGGGCGGGGGGGGGATGGTGATGGACAAGGCGGGCGGAGGGTAAGGTGGGGGGCTGGTGATGGACGAGGCGGGCGGAGAGTGGGGCGGGGGGGGGGAGGCTGGTGATGGACGAGGCGGGCGGAGGGTAAGGGGGGGCTGGTGATGGACGAGGCGGGCGGAGGGTAAGGGGGGGGCTGGTGATGGACGAGGCGGGCGGTGCAAGGGGCCGCTGGGGGAGGGATACATATGATGAAATGGATGTGGGGGGGGGGATGTATTGGGACGTTTGTCTATCAGTCTGTTTATATTTACTTGTCTGTCTGTCTGTCTGTCTGTAATTATATAGGTATGTATGTATGTATGTGTGTATGTATGTGTGTATGTATGTGTGTATGTATGTGAGTGTGTATATTTGTCGGTCTGTCTGTCTGTCTGTCTGTCTGTCTGTCTGTCTGTCTGTCTGTCTGTCTGTCTGTCGTCCGTCTGTCTGTCTGTCTGTCTGTATGTATGTATGTATGTATATATGTATGTGTGTATGTATGTATATTTGTGAACGGATAGATGGATGACTCTCTTTGTCTGTCTGTTTGTCTGTCTGTCTGTTTGTTTGTCTGCCTAATCGCCTGTCTTACTGCCTATCATTGTACATGTCTGGATATATAGCTATGTATCTTAGCAAGTTTTAGTTGGCACTGGCACATATAATCAA
>JAODUP010000059.1:385000-392500 GCA_025642065.1 Paralvinella palmiformis | reverse complement strand
ATATAATAATAATAATAATAATAATAATAATAGTAAATAAATAAATAAATAAATAAATAACCCTGTAATGGTCTGAGCGACATAACTATCCACGGGTTTGTTAACGCTATTTTTTAGGAACACAGTTTTCTAGAGAATATTTATCATGAGATGAGAGTAGATTAGCTCGTGTGAGATTTTAGAATGTTCTTGAATCAGCCATCATTCGACCAGTTTTAATAAAATATTATCAATATTTATATACAGGGCCATCCCGGAGCCCCAATGCTTTTGGGTGCATCGGGCCACCGTCCGGTAATCGAATCAGAGTATATATATATATATATATATATATATATATATATATATATATATGGATAAATACATATGTACGTGTATCGCTATGCCTTTAGCCATTGGAGCCCTAGGATGCTGGTAACAGTGCCTCAGTAAAAACTAAATTGATGGGTTTCTAGTCCCTGCGGGGTCCCTCAGCGTTCAACTCTAGACAACCGTATGGATAACATGTTCCTTGTTCTACAGATCTTTGAATAGTTTCAGTCGGATGTTATTAGTTTTATATTTTGCTACATGTATATATGTTGGGCGCCTTATGACAAATAGTTCAAACACTGCACCACCATCACCATCACCATCACCACCACCACCATCACCACCATCCCCCTCGAACAAAACCCACTAGTGATTGTTTTACGTCACGAGCTTACAGCGCTATTAATAGTTTTGCTATTCCACATTTTGGCTCGCGAGACGAACGTACTCAGTTCACGTTTGCCAGTTTGCCACTGTTCGCTCTGATCCATCTCTCCACGAGTTGCAGTCATGAACGTTATCGATTCTGGTTCCGATCCTGAAGGCTGACAATCCTATTAGATGGTATTCTCCGTGCAACTGGAAGACGTTGACAATTTGAAATGGTCCCTCGTTGCTCAGCGATTATATTAATGAATTATGATATTTTTATTCTTCGAGTTGAGATTTGTCTGTTAATATTGGGAAGAGTATTTAAAACACGAAATCTGATCAACACAGCCGACACGAACTTAAGACATATGCTAATAATAATAATAATAATAATAATAATAATAATAATAATAATAATAATAATGTAGCTACAATAAAGCACACTTACTCGCAACTCTCATTCATAAAGACGTTGTATGGTGATACTTTGATTTTGTGTATATATTTAGCATTTTGTATATATATATATATATATATATATATATATATATATATATATATATATATATATATATAAAGAGAGAGAGAGAGATATAAGGTTAGGAAACTTTTTACGTGGAAATAGTATTTAAGAAATAGCCAATATATGTTTTGAAGAATTGGGATCTTATGATCTTATGTTCGTGTTTTTATCACAGCACAAGATGCTCTATCCTGAATTCACCGAATGGGATTGATATGATAATGACATATGCCATATTAGAGAGTTACAATAGTCTATACGAGATGTAACAAAGGCATGGACTACAATTATAAGTGCTCCTTGTATCAATAATGCTTTTAAACAGTGGATGTTCTTAATATGGTAGTAGGCAGTTCTGCATACTGATGTGGACATGTTCATAAATATTAATACATTCGTCAAAAATAACCCCTAGTTTACTGACCCATTAGGTGTAATACTGTTGTTTTTATGCATTTAAATTAATGTGCTGAAGCGAATTAGATGATTTTAGTTTTATGATCATTTGATAATTGGATGTTTTTCCAAGTCAAATGCCAGCAATGGAGTGTTTGAAATATTTAAATAAAAAGGGAAATATAACCCACTCATATACACAGCTGTGCGTCATCGGGAGACACGTGATATTTAAGTCTCTATGGCTACGAGATGATCCCGAGAGGACGTTTAGGACATCGGGAAGGTAGGAAGGTTACACCAGATAACAAACTGTAACTAAAAGATGAAGCATATCGTTTACTGGAAGATAAGTACATTATGGTCAACTTTATCAAACGCACCAGACAAGTCCATAACGACCCAGAATACTGAGTTACTGTCAGCATCTGACATCATTAGAAGAGTAACTCCGATCACTTTTATCTGGAGTCTCACCGGATTCATTATAATTATTATTATTAAATCAATATTTACTCTGGTGGACGGCAATTGCTCTTTCTTGAACTTTATAAAAAATCGCTAAATCTGAATCTAGTCTGGATTTGTTGTTAAATATTACGGTCGAAGTTATGTCTCAAATGGTTTAACGGAAGGTGGAGTCTATCTACAGATAATTCAGCCACTTTCCGACAATCCGCAAAGGTTTGAGGTTAGCTGCCCAGAAATGAATGACCCTCTTCTCCAGGAACTGTCATATCGCAGTCTCTATAACAGGATCAAATGTATCCTTCATGAACATAGAAGACTCTTCAGCTAATGGTACATCCTATGATAAGGTGTTGGAAGGGAACCCACTACGTAGAGTCAATATCATTTGACGGAATTAAACTTATATAAACAAATGATGAGATCTTTGTCTGAAATAATAATATTTGGATAGACATTCTGATTTCTATTTTGTACTTTCTCGACCACGCCTAAAACATTCCTCTTCATTTGTCTTATATCGTTTGATCTTTTAATGCAATAATCTGATGTTGCAGAGGAGAAGGTATTTGGTACTTGAATATTACAAACTTTGACCATTTGAATAATGAACGCGCGATGGAGCTCTGATCCACAGACATCTTTTATCCAGTTATTGTCTTACTGTATCGTGGGGGAGATGGTCTTTCTTGACCTTTCCTCTGTCCTTAAAGATACACAGCTCCTTTACAAGGTCATTAGTGTACTATCTGAGAGATCCATCGGTTAATTAAGATTGTCTATCTGATCCCAATATCGAAGAAGAACGATCTTGTCAATCGACCTGTATTTCCTGAATGAGACAACTTTGGTTGGAATAGATTGTCTTTGTAAAGATGGATCATTGCCAATAAGGAAACCATTAGACGGTATGGAAGACACCACCGACACACATCTGATCAAATTGTCATTTTCACGAGAGATGACAACATCTAAGATGCGACCGTATCTATGATTGCGGCCATACACGTGCTGCGACAGATCAGAGATGTGACAAAGACAAGTAACACGAACTGAGAATACGGGATGTGACAAATGTGAACTGACAAGAACCGAAACGCCGTACGTGACACACACAAGTGACTGTCAACTGAGAAGAGGATATATGAAATACTACACATACATACACATAGATACACACGCACACGAACACACAAACATGAACACACACACACGAACACACACACACACACACAAACACACAAACACACGAACATACACAAATGAGGCGAACTCGGAACAGGTGTGTGTGACAAAAATACGTGAAACGAACTAAGAATATGATATGTGACAAAAACAGAAAGGGCGCGGCACGAGATTACGAACAGTGACACCAAAATAAAACGAACAGTGACACCAAAATAACACGAACAGTGACACCAAAATAACACGAACAGTGACACCAAAATAACACGAACGGTAACACCAAAATAACACGAACGGTAACACCAAAATAACACGAACGGTAACACCTAAATAACACGAACGGTAACACCAAAATAACACGAACAGTGACACCAAATTAACACGAACGGTAACACCTAAATAACACGAACGGTAACACCAAAATAACAGGAACAGTGACACCAAAATAACACGAACAGTGACACCAAAATAACACGAACAGTGACACCAAAATAACACGAACAGTGACACCAAAATAACACGAACAGTGACACCAAAATAACACGAACAGTGACACCAAAATAACACGAACGGTAACACCAACATAACACGAACGGTAACACCTAAATAACACGAACAGTGACACCAAAATAACACGAACAGTGACACCAAAATAACACGAACAGTGACACCAAAATAACACGAACGGTAACACCAAAATAACACGAACGGCAACACCTAAATAACACGAACGGTAACACCAAAATAACACGAACAGTGACACCAAATTAACACGAACAGTGACACTAAAATAACACGAACAGTGACACCAAAATAACACGAACAGTGATACCAAAATAACACGAACAGTGACACCAAAATAACACGAACAGTGACACCAAAATAACACGAACAGTGACACCAAAATAACACGAACAGTGACACCAAAATAACACGAACAGTGACACCCAAATAACACGAACAGTGACACCCAAATAACACGAACAGTGACACCAAAATAACACGAACAGTGACACCAAAATAACACGAACAGTGACACCAAAATAACACGAACAGTGAGGTGTAGCAAATTAAAACGTACCAACAACTGACCTGATCCAGACGTACACGCGCGAGGACGTACGTACCCGATCGTGTACAGGGAACTGAGAAATCATCCAAAAATAATTTTCCGAAGACCGGCGCAAAGGCAAAGAAAGGATTAAATGGCATTTTAACTGCATCAGGGAATTGCCGCGTCAGAACAACTTACTCCAAAGATGAGGATGGATGTCAAAAGAATGTCAACCGAACCGTAATGACATCGGGACGAGATGATGACTGGCGGAGAGATAAATTCGGCTAGAATCTCAAGGTCGTTGTAGAGGTCAGCGGTCTCTGACGTCATTAATGGACAAATTAAGAAGATGGACAACTTCAACTCGACGTCATCGTTTAGAAAATGTCAGCCATCACGTGGTTGTTTTGTAAACAGGCGAGCGGTGACAGCCGGGATGATGATGATGATGATGATGATGATGACGACGGAGAAGATGATGTAATGAAGACAACTACTGGGAATGTCAGAGGAGATAATGTCAAATGATTGTCGGATGAAGATGACACCCGAGTGAAGATAAATGATGACACAGGTAGATAGATCAAAGAACTACAGCCTGAAGTCGGCTTCAGGAGTGTGGAGAGAGATAAGATGGGGGGGGGAGTGGTTATACGAGATGGGAGAGATATTGTGGCTTATCTCGCCCACCTGAAATACTAATGTGTCAAGGATAATGTGTGACGTTAGTGTGTACGATATGACCAAGTATAGGATGATGATGATGATGATGATGATGATGATGATGATGGCTGATGTTTTACGGCCACTTTATGCACATGGAGGCTAAATGGGCCGAGCGACCTCCAAATGTAATGAAGCGAAGTCAAAGATGAAACAACCTTCAGATATGCCCACATCGAGATTCGAACACGGGTGGTAGTGATCTGTGGTACAACGCGCTTCCATTCAGACCACGGAGGCACCCCACAAAGTATGGGAGGGACGTGCTATGTCTACATGGCATGAAACATGACACATGGTGTCATATTGTTGTATTTTGTTTGCACACATTGTAGCAGCATATGGTATCTGGCATTTAAAGCAACATAGAGTGTGGTTTGTCAGATAAAATATGGCAGGTGATGAGAAATCTGTCATATGACATCACATATGTCATAGGACGTAAAATATGACACGTGGCATGTACCTTGTTATATCGTTATCTTGGCATAGATTTTGAAACATGGATTATGTGGCATAAGTGTGATACCTAACCGATATATAAACTAACCGTGTGCCACATGGCACGACATCTGGCATTCTTTAGAAATGTCATATGCGTATTAGAAATCAATTGTCAGATCTTGAGTGAGTGAGTGAGTGAGTGAGTTTGTGAGTGAATGAGTAAGTGAGTAGATGAGTGACTGAGTGAGTGAGTAAATCAGTGTTTCATTTAGGCATGGAGCTGATAACAACTCGGACATATGACCGATAGACATATAACTAACACTAAGATTCAATCCCACGGCCTGAAGCTCTTATTGCACAATACCTGCTGTGCTACAGGAATACTCTCCAATAGATTACGGAACTAATCCTTCGATTAAGTGAGTGAGTGAGTGAGGGATTCACTGAGTGATGATGATGATGATGATGATGATGATGATTGATATTTTATGGCCATTTTGGGTACATAGAGGCTAAATGGGCCGAGCGACCTCCAAAGGTAATGAAGCGAATTCAAAGATGAAACAACCTTCAGATATGCCCACGCCGAGATTCGAACTCAGGTAGTAGTGATCTATGGTCCAACGCGTTACCAATTAGAACAGCGAGGCGCCCCCCCGAGTGAGTGAATGAGTGAATGAGTGATATAAAAATATAAAACATAATTATTAAACAATAAAATACATCATAAAGCGTTTTATTAACTGTTTATTTCACACGTCATATTAGAAGTTATTGGACAGAAAACATCATAATTCGTGAAATATCACATGATTCATAAAATATGTCATATCATGAATTATGAAATATTACAGAATAAAAGTCATGAAACATAACATAACATGAAATGTATAACATGTAACACTTGTAAAATATTAATAACATCATAATAACAGAAACATCAAAATTTCTTCATTTGACCTATAATTGTCACATTCTTGGCCGGTCATCCTATATGAGACGTTATATGCGACAGTTCGTGTGACATGTGACATTGTCACGGGCTGACCTTGTTTGTCAGATTGAAATGTAATCTCTCGACACAAGAAGGCGCCATGATAGATGTGTTTGTTGACTTGCTAAACGGCATTGTTGTTGTTGTTAATGTTGATGTTGTTGTTATTAGTAGTAGTATGTTTCTTTTTAGAGCACACACAGACAACACACACACACGCACACACACACAGAGAGAGAGAGAGAGAGAGAGAGAGAGACAGACAGACAGACAGACAGACATCCTATCCAGACGACCATCCGTTTTAAGGACTGGCCGTATTATAATACGCCAGCTTCAAGCGAGCAGGGCGCCCCTGTCGAGTGTTGGCGGCAAATAAAGTGAACAAATGGCTGCCGTTAACAGCTGATCACATTACACACAGTATGTTGCAACGCTTTATTGGAAATCGACATATTTTAGCTGTACGAACACTGATATGAAAATAATAATAATAATTGCTCGAATAATTCATATCCGTTGAGATACTTACAGTTGAATGTCACGTGTCTAAACGTCGTTTACTTCCGGAAAAGCCGTGTTTAAACTACACATACAAAAATGGCTACACAAGCCAGTTTGTAACATTACTGTACACATAAAATGTTAGAAACCGAAAGAAAATTGTGAAATTGTGTTGAAGTCTCCGCGGATTGTGAGACAATGGGCTGTAGTTTGGTCAGGTTTATGTCTAAATCAGGGATTATAGACCGTCTATTAAACATAATTACGACAAATTGAAGATTATAGGATAAGTTCCTAGTCCTGATAAATGTCCGTCTTTAACCTGAGTGGACGCTCGGCTCATAATATCGAGGGTGGATGAATTCCCCCCCCCTCCTTCACCCCCACCACCCTCGAGGTTATTCGACTTCAACTTTTCATACTCTTCCTCATCGGGTACTATCGTAGCACAAGTGGTAGCACACTGCGCTGCAAATCTCCAACCCGGGGTTCGAGTCCCAATGTCAGCTATGTCTGTGC
>JAODUP010000059.1:357500-377500 GCA_025642065.1 Paralvinella palmiformis | reverse complement strand
CTCAAAAGCACAAACATCAGTTCGCCATCTTGGCCGTCTGTCGTTTGATCATGTGACGTTGAAAATACACCGTCGAGCAAAATAATGTTCATACTGCAATTTAAAAAATGTAAGCATAACTTTACAATATAAGCCTATGATTGTCCGTGTGGTTTATTTATTATAATTACATACTATTGCTAAGGTATAAGCCGTAAAATTAATTGCATTATGGAGATAAATTAACACGTGGTCCTACAAACGTGCTCTAAATACTTTGCCGGAGGGTGTATTTATTTAGGATTGCGTAACCAAATCAACGCCGCCATCATGCGCATGCGCATGCTGAAATTCCGTAACACTTGCGCATGCGTATATCCAACGGAAACTTGAAATCAAAAGTTGTTCGGGAAATTCGAAGTACAACTTCGCCAAACGTTCATGGGTAGTGTATTGGCCCTACTCATAACAGGGCCATACATTAGCTAACTGGCAGCCATTGAGAGTACAATGTCAATTTGACACAATCCGTCACCGAATCTAAACAAATTAGCTAAGTCTCCAATAATACCATGAGATGGTCAAATCTATCGTGATCTCAGTCCGATGCCAGTATGTAGCTATAAAACAGTGACATATGTTGGTTTGTTTTTAATAATTTCCTGTCTTTTAGTCAACGTTACGTACACACACACACACACCCTCCCCCAGAGTGGTGATTGAGAACGGAGAATTATGGGTGGGATCTTGGGATTCAGCTCGTGTATATTAGCTAATGATAGAGTGCTGGCATAAAATACCGCCTTCCCGGTTCTAAACCCGTCTATTCGTGGTTGACTCAACTATAAATCAGTAGCCTATTGGTATGTTTTCGGTGTGGGTTATATGCGTATCTGTTAGAACGTCCTCAGCTCTGGCCAAGGTGTGTCAAGTTCACAATTATGACTAAGATTTCAAGTCCTCAGCTGTGATCCAAGGTGTCAAGACTTTTGTTATAACCAGGGTGTCAAGTCCTCAGCTCTTACCAAAGCGTCAAGTTCCCAACTATGATTAAGATTTTAAGTCCTCGGCTTTTATCCAATGTGTCAAATCTCCAATTATAACTAAGGTATCAAGTCCTGAGTTGTGACGAAGGCGTCACATCCTTAACAATGACCTATAGAAGTCGAATGCCGAGTTATGAACCAAGGTATCAAATCCCCAGCTATGAACCAATTATTAGCTGTGAGCCAATGTGACAAATCCTGAGCTGTGAACCAAGGTGTCAAGTTCTCAGCTATGACTCAAGGTGTCAAATCTACAGCTGTGAGCCATGATGTCAAATCGTGAGCTATGACCCAAGGTGTCAGATCCTCAACTATGACCCAAGGTGTCAAATCCTCAGCTGTGACGCTAGGTGTCAAATCCTCAACTGTGACCCAAGGTGTTAAGTCCTCAGCTATGAAGCGTTTGGAATTTTCTTTTGGAATTAAGGAAAAGCGCTTACCTTCGGTAAAGTCGTACCTCGCCAACAGAACTCACCGTGTTTCAGAGGCCAATAAAACATCGCCAGATGTAAGTCTTCTTTTTGGTGTACCACAGGGATCTGTTTTAGGACCAAACAATTACTGTATGTATACTAAACTAGTTGGTGAATTTTTAAACGATATAATATTAAATATCATTATTATGTCGATGATACACAAGTGTACATGACTTTAAAGCCATATGACAAATGGGATGATATTTTATCTTCTACATTCAAAGTACTGAGTGGAACATCATCTCTGTATTTTAGCGAACTGGTCCAAACATATATACAATTGTGAAAATGCTCCAATCTGAGTGTTGTTCGTTTTTGAGGCTACCAAAACGTCATACATCAATATACGGAGATTTCCTAACATCAGTTCCCAGTCTGGGGAATAAGTTGCTAATTCCTACTAAACTTACGACAATTAAAGAAATATTTTATGACTGTATTTAAAAAAACGAGTTATTTAAATTAGCCTAATTATAATAAATAAAACAGGATATTTATCTATAAAATGTGTTTGTGCTCTATGACCTTAGAACATGTTTTAATTATGTTTTAAATATAAAACGCCTTAGAGCAATTCAGGTTGAATAAGATGCTACATAAAATACTATTATTATTATTATTATTATTATTAAATTAAGGTGTCAAGTTCTCAGCTATGACTCAAGATGTAAGGTCCTCTACTAAGACAAAGTCCCAAGTCCTTAGTTATGACCATAATTAAGTCCTTAGACCGTGACATGGAGTATAAACAAACACAAAAGTACAGCTATTACGTAGTATCGGATACAAATAGAGAAGAAACAATTCTGATCCAGAAAAGAAAACCACGAGACAATTAATATCCGGATGTTTTTGGAAATTTTCTCTGACGTGCATCATGTGACATTTTTAGTCGCGAAGTTTTACCACGTGACCATATAAAGCGTAAAATATGTATAGTAGGTATACCAGGAACAGGCGACAGAAGTAATTTAGCCAGAATATGTGTGTGTGTGTGTATGTGTGTGTGTGTGTGTGTGTGTCCGTTCCCATATGTCGGCTAGTCAAGTTCTCTATAATTTATTATGATAAATGATTTTGTTCAATACATTTAAGATAAATATTATTTACAATCCTCAAGGTCATCCCTGTTTTGTTTACTTGATGAATTTTGAGGGATTTGTTCTCTTACAAATTACTGAAAAATCACTGGATACTAGAAAGGACTTTGTAAGTTTGCGTGTTTAAAGGCAAGCGTGTATATACACTCACTCACTCATTTACTTACTCATAAGAACACATGCTAACACCTATACGATAAATCAATCAAACAATCAAGCAATCACTAACCATCTTCTCTTCTTTCCCGTCACACAGCCAGTAGTGGGGGCGGCTGGTCGGCTGCCCCTCCGGGTTCGGTGATGATAGGGGCTGCGGGAAGCCGACACCTGTCCCAGAGGAGGCGGTCGTCAGTGATCCAGACACATAATGTCAACCTTCTCACACAACCGACGGGGCTATCGACGCTCAATGAAGCAGACGATCAGCCACAACCGATATCCAGACGTCGGGCTGTCAACGCCTCGGATCTCAGGACTTGTGCCCTCGTCCAGACCCGGATGAAAACATGGAAACAATATCCGGAGTGAGTAGAGCTTATTTGTTTGTTTGTTTGTTGATCTTCTGAAGATATGATGGGAAGGTCAAAGAAAACACCTAATTAGATGGCTCAGGGCGTAGCGTGGTGAATATAGATGCTGGGCGACCTGGACACATACATACATATATATGCACACACACGCGCGCGCGCGCACACGTACGCACGCACGCACGCACATACCCCACATATATATATATATATATCTACATATGACAGATAAATAATATTATATTTTGTGGTGCGTGTATATTATATTTATATATATATATATATATATATATATATATATATATATATATATATATATGTACCATGGAAATAAATTATTTATCCTCTGTCAATCAATTGTATTTTTATATTAGAAGAAGTGTTATATTTTTAACCTACAATTTCAAGTTTTTATTTATGTTTGTATTCAAATTAGGATCGGAAGAAGAGTTTATCATAAAGAATTTGAATTTCGAAAATATGAGAAAGAAATTCAGGACATTTAAATCGAATGTGTGTGTGTGTGCGTGTGTGTGTGCGTGTGTGTGTGTGCGTACGCGCACACGCGCACACGTGTGTGTGTGTCTGTGCGCACGCGCGCGCACGTATGCGTGTATGTCTTTCACAGAAGCCTGATATAATTTTGATGTAGACAATTCTTGGAATTCCCCAGATGCCATTTAAATGGTGAATGTTACTGAAGATTATATAACACAGAATGATGACGAGAATTATTAACCTTAAAGAGCAGATCGGGTCGTAAATATTGGGGGGGATATATTTTAAAAATTATTAAAGTCGGTTAGTGATTAACTAAGAACAGAATGACGTTACAATATACTAATGTCATAGAACATTTCAAATTGATCGATCGATCGATCGATCGATCGAGAGAGAGAGAGAGAGACAGGAATGAAAGATTTAAACATTTGGCGTTCACTTCACATCCAAATATTCTGGAAAAAACACAGTTCATCATAATGGACCCAGTGTAGGTTTTTATCGAGAAATGTTAGCTTCGTGATTACTACAGAAACTAGCTTAGATGGAAATCAGAGAATTAATTTAATCGAAGAGCAAATTATCATATTTGTGTATGACATGTTATCGATAGTAAAGATCTATTTTGGGACTTACGATAATGAGGTTGAGTTTGGAATGTGAAAGAATGGATCATAACGTGTTCGATATACTTTGATAAACGTTATGATGCTATAGTTTGCCATCCATCCATCCATCCATCCACACACACACACACACACACACACACACACACACACACACACACACACACACGGCACGCGTGATAGAATGTTATCAACTGCCGCAACAACAAACATACAATCTTCATAATGTTCTTGCCATATGTAATATTACATACCGTCTGTACCAGCAGGTATTATTTGTATAACAACATACCATCTATCTCACCATATACCATGTATATCACCATATACCACATTTATCGCCTCATTTCCCCTGTAACACCACATATTGTACATCGCCGCATATCATCTATATTACAAAATACCATCTGTACCACCCTAGTTCATCTCTCCGACGGCATACCATCTGGATAGCAACTATACTTTGACTATTGGCATATACCAACTATTATATTTATACTCTATACGACCACTACTGGTATATACCCTGTATATAACACAATACACGGCACATACAACCAAAATAACAGCACGGTTGACCTGAATTATATAACACCTGGGTTCAAACCTCAGCCGAGCTATGTCATAAGGTTGTCTTCCTCTCGTTACTTTTGGGGGTTGCTCGGCCCATTTGGCCTACCACGTGCACATAATTGTCTGCAAAACAGGAACGTTTACATTTTTATATTTGCCGCCAAGACCATCACATATCACCACATGTCTCCATAGCGCCACCTATCACCAGAACCACCACATACCACCAGAATCATCACATAACTTCTGGACCACCAAATATTACAAAAACACCAAATACTCTCGCTACCACTAATATATCACCAAGACCACTTCAAACCACTACGTGCCACCAGAAGCACCAGATGCCACCAGGAGTACCACGTACCACCTGTACCGCCGAACATTCCAACAACCGAACAATCTTACCCACAACAAATGCCGCCACATTCTTCTATGCGATAGCAATACCATCAAATACCAAGAAATACCAACAACTACCATCAAGTATCAAGAAATACCAACAACTACCATCAAGTATCAAGAAATACCATCATATACCATCAAATACCAACAAATACCAAGAAATACCACTAGTCATATATCACAATGACTACCAGACACTAATTAGATTTAGGTTTCTTTAAGGCAGGTAGAATATGTCAGACAATGTTGTCATAACACTCTCTCCTACATCCTACATGTTAACAGTCCGACTGTATGACTGGTCTGTAAGTGTACAGTCAGAGGTCTAAGATAACAGTCCTCCACACAATATTACAATGGCTGCCATCTAGCGGGAAACAGATAAAAATGGTAAATTATTAAACATAATCGCTATAATATGTCTTCGTTTGGACTAGAACCCATCTTGTTATTCTGGCTAGTGGCTTATATATATCTCTCTCTCTCTCTCTCTCTCTCTGTGTCTGTCTATATGTATGTCTGTGTGTCTGTCTGTCCGTATTAAAAATATTTATTTTTCGTAAAAGTGCGTGTTTGTTTGTTTGTGTGTGTGTGTGTGTAATAATATCGTGTCATAGATATAACATAACTTTATTATTACTTAACTTGTCACAGCCACAGATACAGAAATATTAAAATGACATTATTCAAAAACAATTAGTTTAACTCTGAGAGGGGGGGGGGGGAGGGTGTAATAACACCATGTAATAATTGTCGCTGTATCATTATAATTAAATTTTTCTGACAGAAATACTAATTGTCCATTCATCTCTCCGACAGCGAGTCAGTCAGTGGGTCAGTTAATGTGTCATTTAGTCGGTTCTTATGCATTTACGGCTCTAACTCTCTCCGTATGTTGCTATTTATAATATGTCATATATAAAATCGATATCAAATGCTATTTTGGTTCTAAGTAAGCCATAAAACTAACTTTCACGTATCAAATTATTCGCCAATTATTTCCCATATTTGTATACAATGACAGGCTGTTATTTACTTCCGGTTTCCGAGATCTTGTCTACGGTTGTATCCAAATCAGGATTACAACGAGAATTTCCCAAATATGACGTCAACTTAGAAAATTGTATAAAACTCGCATAATATCACCGTGAAGAGGAAAACTTTGTATCGCGGAAAAGTGTGAAAATAAATATCATTGCCTTAGAAAATCTAATTAGAAAGGTACCATCAGTGGGTTATTCCCATTCCCGGAAAAGTTTGTCTGCATTTGTCGGTGTCTGTCTGTCTCTCTCTCTCTCTCTCTCTCTCTCTCTCTCTCGGGTTCTGGGTTCGAATCCAAATCATGCCCATGTTTGTAGGATTTGTTTCTCTTAGCAGTCGCCCCTCAAAATACCTAACTAGCGACACACACACACACACACACACACACACACACACACACACACACATTAATATATTATGCTATTGTATGTAAAAATACATTTATATATGCAAATGAATAAAAACATACCAGCTCACAATATCGTAGCTATGACAGTCAATAAACAGCTGGAGATCCACCTGTTTATGAGTCAGACTCTAATTCACCTTTGTAATCAGAATGTCTCTAGTTTCCTAAGTGGACCTCTAGAGGGCGCCATTAAGGACCGATAGTGCACCATCTAGCGGCGAAAATCTTCTTATGGGCGAACTAAACACCGACACGATTAATTATTTATCGTAAACAGATCAAAGATGGCCTCGTCTTGTACCTTGTACACACGTATCCCGTTATTTGTTCACTTTATGAAGTATTATTCTGAACAGAGTACAATATCTCAATTTACGAGTGCATCATTTGCGTTTTAGATAGTGTATACACGGAGTACAACATTCAGTGTACAAAATGGATGATTCTGGAAGTGTACACAAGGTACCAATTTCAAACAGCATGACTTATGACCTGGACTTTGTACTTATATACACAATTAATTATGCGCAGTCTACGAACTGAGTAACACTGACTAGGTGTGTACAGGGAATCCATATTTGTACACACTTCACAATAGGTACATAACATCCAATGCGTACACTGGACACCGTTGTCACATTGCTCTGAACTGCGAACTGTGTACACAGTTAAACTGCGTACACAATCTATATACAATCTGAGTGGTCTTCAAGATGTATACTTTGAAGACCATATCCGCGGGAACCACGCTCCCTGTTAGTCACGTGACACGAGTAAATTCCGCCACGTGATCAGCGCCTGATATATGTCATACATGTGATTTGGCCAATGGTTGTTGCCTAACATGTTAAAATATTGTCATATATCGTAGAGAATATAGAATCTTTTAAATAATTTATTGTTTGCTCTGAAAATAAACACACCTGGAGGTCACCTGGAGGAGGTGCGGATGTGTATCCGTTAACATTTATGACCGGGTGACCTTAAAGTGACATTGAAACGACCTTGAATTCATCGTAACGTGACCCCACGGATGATGGGAGGTGTTACTTGTGAAACGACGGTTGAATACATTGTACGATGAATATGCATCGTGCACATTGTGAGCATAGTACGCGGAGTACCATGTGCACACAGTACACGTGGTATTCAGATTGCACGGCGGAGTAAACGCAACAGAGATCTTTACTCCGGCGCCGGTGGTCACCAGAACGCCATCTGTCGGTCATCCTAACCCGTGGCCTTTTTCGTGAGGATCGGCACCACCTGACAGGAAGTGGGCGACAGCTAACACGTGATCGAGGTGTGACGAGAACTAGCGCGTTATATATTTATAGAGCTCTTCGCCGAGCACGTGACTCGCTATGACGCTACTGTTAGCGAGATAAAGCGATGCCTTACTGTAATATACACTATAATGGCGCGCTCTGTTCCGCAGACGATCGATCTGTCTGTCCGTCTGTGTGTTTTCCCGCCAGGTACGCTCCAGACGACAACACACCCTCGCGACGTTTATATGTCATAATCACGTGGAGCGCGCTCCGATATCGACCAATCGGCGTTCACCTCGCCTCTTTGTTCAATTCGATCACGTGACTATCGCGATCGGCTATGTTTCGGCGATCCAGTATCGGAAATCGGCCATGCGGCTATTCTCCGGAGTTAACACGTGATCCCCACGTGATCCGGTTGCGACGGAGCCGCGCGCGTGCGCATTGGCAGAAAACGCGCCAATTAATGTTCTCGGCTAGTTCCGCTTTTAGCGACGCTGGACACGAGCGTCGGTTGGCGTACGCTAGACGGCGCTGGAATACAATCACGTGGCCGGAGGAAGTACATCCGGGACCTGCGACCTGTGATCCGGAATTGGGAGATAGAAGCACGCGTGATCTGGATCTGGTCGAGGGAAAGCAGGGAAAGTCGTCGGAAAAAAGTGTTTCTTTTGATCTGAGCGAAAATTGGTCAACTTCCGGTGTTAGTTATTGTACACGTCATCATGAACGTCATAGAAGGTCAGTATCCGGGTATGGCGATTACTTGTATTACCGACCGATCAACAGATAGACTCACTCACTTACTTATTCGCGAACCAATTAATTCTTTCCATAAAGGCTTGCCTGACTGACAGACAGACAAATACATTCACCCGCTAACTAACTGACTGACTGCCTGACTAACTGACTGACTAACTAACTTATTCACTCACTCACTCACTCACTCACTCAATCTGTTACTCACTAACTGATGGCAGACATTCTGTCTACCTGTCTGTCTGTCTGTATGTCTGCCTGTTGCTGTGTAACTCACTCTTTCACTCACTCAAACTACCCAATGACCGACAGATAGTCATACAGACACTGACTGACTGACTGACTGACTGACTGACTGACTGACTGACTGACTGACTGACTGACTGACTGACTGACTGACTGACTGACTGACTGACTGACTGACTGACTGACTGACTGACTGACTGACTGACTGACTGACTGACTGACTGACTGACTGACTGACTGACTGACTGACTGACTGACTGACTGACTGACTGACTGACTGACTGACTGACTGACTGACTGACTGACTGACTGACTGACTGACTGACTGACTGACTGACTGACTGACTGACTGACTGACTGACTGACTGACTGACTGACTGACTGACTGACTGACTGACTGACTGACTGACTGACTGACTGACTGACTGACTGACTGACTGACTGACTGACTGACTGACTGACTGACTGACTGACTGACTGACTGACTGACTGACTGACTGACTGACTGACTGACTGACTGACGACTGACTGACTGACTGACTGACTCACTCACTCACTCACTCACTCACTCACTCACTCACTCACTCACTCACCGATTGTTTTTATTTCTGCCTCCCCGAATGATTGACAGACAGACGTATTTATTGATTGACTAACCGACTAAGTGACTGACTGAATGATTGATTGAGTGACTCACTGACTCACTCACCCACTCACTCAATCACTCAAAAGATCATATTGTGCAAAATTTAATAAAACCCAACAGATGATGTCGTTATTAGAGGATCTATGTGCTGCCATCTATATACGATATGACACAATATTGCACTAATCACAATGATGATGATAATGATGACGATGATGATAACCATCATGATCATCATCATCATCATTATCATCATCACTTGCGGCAGGCCAGACATCATTTTATTCAATAGGAAGTGACGTATTAATCGCTTGAGCTCCGGAAGCCAAACGACTGTCGCCGTCTAGCGGTAACAATGTCAAACCGCTTGTTGACCCTGAATTGATGCTGCGAGATGATGACGTCACATCATCCGATTATCTCTGCCGACAAACGCAAACCGATTTAAAGATATTTAATATGGCCGCCAGACATCCAACTTGGCGGAGGTTTGTCGCCGAAAATTCTGAAGAGTCTTTTCTGGTGAAAATGGCTTCGTCATTGAGAAGATTGTCACATGACTGTCATGTGACTGAAACGCCATAATAGACAGGAAGTTGGGCATGGGGTAGATATAGGAAGTAAAGATATGTGATTTAAAGACAGGAAGTGGAAATATGAAGTATAGAGAATTAGAGAGGTTAAATGTGTGTGTGTGTGTGTGTGTGTGTGTGTGTGTGTGTATGTGTGTGTGAGTACAGACTTGGGACGTGGACTGTAAATGGAGACATGAGGTACAGACAGGAATTAGAGACATGAAATGCATACAGGATTCAGATAGTTATTAAAACAACAACAACAACAACAACAACACCGAGGACAATGAGGACAACAAAAAACGCATCTCAAGATATCTCAACAACTTATCGTCTGCTCAGACAACATATATTATTGTACCTGTTGACCTCTCATATTATATCTACTCGATACACAAAACATGTACTCTTTAAGACGCTATACTAGAGTGAAGGATGTAAATGTCATATAACATTATGTTCTCATATGTTCTATGTTATGTGTTATTGGTACACCTGAGATATTCTCTTTAGCCTCATATTTCATTCTTATCCGTCTTCGAGACAGTTTATGAAGTATCTTAACATCATCTTAAAATTGTCTGATAATTTTGAACCATTTCATGTTAAGTAAAGAGGTTGAAATAATATTTTGAAACGATACGATGCCTATAAGTTATAATAATTTAATATAAACATAACTACGATGGTAATATTGAATTGTCAATCGAATATTTAAAACAAGGTGTACCTTATCTTAGTTAAATCTACAATTGTCTATATCTCACCGAGGACGCATTTCAAGGACACATTTTATCTATATTTAATCTTTATCCTATTAAAATACTAGCAGAGATAAGATAATCTTTTCTGGTTAATATTCAATGTATCTGAGTGACACCCGGTTGCTGAACGTCGCTATATGTTTTGAGTTCCGTCATTTAAGTCGATGTTATACGGTAAGACGCGTGTCGGACTACACATGTCGTCAGAGTCGCCAGTCGTCATATAGAGGTACCATGGTATTTTCCCGTATTCCACTCACATAGAATAATGGCGGTTTTCCCCAGACGCAGCCATGTTCGTGGACTCAGGGGCAGGTCTCCAAGGTCCATATTGTCGTAGTCCATATTGTGAGAGGTTGGTCTTATCAAAGGACCAGTCCTATGGCCTGTTGTAACATTACTGGGCATGAAACAAAAGCTAACAATACCGAGGTCGGTGCCACTTAAAGCGCGTACATGGTACAGCGCAGTGAGTAGAACGCTGCGCTGTAAAAAGCCGTGTAAGGGTTCGAATCGGGTTAAATTGCTAATCATTGTCGGATGTTTTACCTGTTGCCCGAGATTCCCAGGTATGATCAGGATCAAAGTTAACCAAGGCACCGACTGACTGATCCACTCATTCACTCACTCACTCACTCACTCACTCACTCACTCACTCACTCACTCACTCACTCACTCACTCACTCACTCACTCACTCACTCACTCACCTTTATGTAACTGGTAGTGCGGTTGACCACCGATCTCTAATACCTGAGTTTGAATCCACACAGTATATTTTATCTTCACCTCATTAGCATTGGGAATCACTCAACCCATTTAGTACACCGCATACACAAACGTGAATGATGATGAGGATGATGATGATGATGAGGAGGAGGATGATGATGATGATGATTGATGTTTTACGGCCACTTTTGTGCACAACGTAAGCTAAATGGGCCGAGTGACCTTCAAAGGTAATGAAGAGAAGTCACAGATGAATTAAACAACATTCAGATATGCCCACCCCGAAATTCGAACTAAGATGGTAGTGATATGTGGTCCAACGCGTTACTAGCTAGACTGGGGACTGGTGAGACATTACACATGTCCCCACTCTGGATTCAGTCCCCTGAAGAAACGTCCAGAGTTTGAATTCACGGTTCGAGATTCTCTGTGCCTGTGCCTTATTATACACAGCTAAAACACACACACACACACACACACGCGCGCGCGCGCACCCACACGCACCCACACACAGAGAAAGAGAGAGATGTGTCCCAGTATTATTGCCCATGTTCATAAAGTTCACGTCAAAGTATTATTCTATTGACCAAGTAATCAAGACTTCCTTTACCGAAGCCCATGTTACGAACCATTCATGTTAGCCCAGCTTGTGTTGATATTGTTATAACGATCATGTTAGCGACCATGTTACACTCGACTCGTACTGCCGTTATCCTGTCTTAAGGATGTTCCCCCATTTGACCTTTTACAGACTTCTTTAAGGTCACTTCCGGTTTGTACTTCATCATAAACGTGTGTATTCTGCTCTCTAACGAGGAGACTACAAAATAATTTATATTCTCCTTAAAGCTAACAATCACCAATAATCCCCACAAAACATCCCTCGTCGTTTAATGTTCCCACATTCCCCGCATGCCCTGTGTAGAGACTCCGGATTGTTCCTATTTCTTAGTCTCCAGTATTTTCACAATCCCCACAGTTCCCACATGTCTCACTGTTCTTCGTATTTCCAATGGTTTCTACAGTCCCCACATGTCTCATAATTCTTATCGATCTCATTGTTTTATAATTCTCACGACCTACCTATTGTTCATAGATCGAAGTCTCGATATTTTACATAAATATAACTTACTTCCCAATTTTTCAGAATTCCCACATTCTCCATGTATTCCATCGTTTCCACAATCCACCATTACTAATTGTCTATTAGTCTATACACATGTTCCACTATGGCAATATTTCCCATAATATCCCGCCATTATTTTCCATAATACTGATGATCCCATATTTGTAATGATCACAGCCCCGTATCCCCAAATTCTTATGGTCCAGCATTGCTTCTTTAGTCTCACCCGTTTCTTGACTTCTCACTCGATCTCATTAGTCCCACATTTAGAACAACCTTTATGACTCCCTATATTTGCCACCTATATTCCTTACAGTTCAGACATTTCCGGCAGCTCTTGTAAATCCCATAAATCCCCACAGTCATGGTGAATCCCATTTCCTGCAGTCTACACGGGTGCTTCCGTGGTCTAATTGGTAGCACGTTTGACCACAGATCACTACTACCTGAGTTCGAATCTCGGCGTGTACATATCTGAAGCGTGTTTCATCTATATTCCTGTAGCACAGCAGGTATTGTGCAATAAGAGCTTCAGGCCGTGGGATTGAATCTTAGTGTTAGTTATATGTCTATCGGTCATATGTCCGAGTTGTTATCAGCTCCATGGCTAAATGAAACACTGATTTACTCACTCACTCAGTCACTTATCTGCTCACTTACTCATTCACTCACAAACTCACTCACTCACTCACTCACTCACTCAAGATCTGACAATTGATTTCTAATACGCATATGACATTTCTAAAGAATGCCAGATGTCGTGCCATGTGGCACACGGTTAGTTTATATATCGGTTTGGTATCACACTTATGCCACATAATCCATGTTTCAAAATCTATGCCAAGATAACGATATAACAAGGTACATGCCACGTGTCATATTTTATGTCCTATGACATACATCAATCATCATCATCATCATCATCATCATCATTCTGCAGTCCACACAGCTTCACAGATATCTCATCTTCCTTTCAGTTCCCAGATTTCCTACATTTCTCATTAACCCCCACATAATAACACTTACAATTCCCACTGTTTCCATATATTCATAATCTCCACAGTTCTCCTCGCTTTCGTAGCATCCACATTTCCCGTAATCGTAAAAACCCGCACAATCCCCACAGTATTTTGTTACTGTGTTGCTGTGTTTCTGTGCTGTTCCGTGTTATTTCTGTTCGCATAATTCGAACATAGAACGTGCCAAAAATGTGAACATGATGAAATTCGAATTAGAATAACTTAATATGTTTATATTCTATAGCGTTTGAATATTAATACTAATTTAAAAACTTTCACGTTCCGTATTTTGGTACAGTGTTTTAGCAAGTTAACTCGTGGTCAGATTTAGAATTAGTGAACATCTGCCATATTTACATATATAACTGTAAACAAACAAACAAACAAACAAACAATAATAATAACAACAACAACGACAAAAAACAAACAGAAACACTCAATTAATAACAATGTTACTATTTAGTGCGGCTTATTTAAAGTGTTCCACCATTGTACGCTGATCACAGTGTGCGTGTATACGTACGTGCATACGACCGTATGGAAGTGTGCGCGAACGCGTACACTTCCGCGCATGCAGAGGGCTATATTGGAAAACTATAGAACGCTTTCAAGCAAACCACAGAGTGCATCAAGGTGTACAGTTATGTATAATATTGTACAGAGAATTTTTAAGTTTTAAGCTAACGTGACGTCATGACGTCATAACGTGGTCCTGTATAATAGTATTATTATTTGACGGTTTTAGGATGGACTGATATGAAGTATTATTTCGTTATCAAAACAATAACTTGATATTCTATATAAATAATGAGAAAATGTTATAATATTGTTATCTCTTGATTGGGTTGGTTATCCTTGTTAGATACAACTAGACAGAGACAGACATACATACAGCTAGACAGATAGAAACAGATATACATACAGCTAGAGAGAGACAGATATACAGACAACTAGACAGACGGAGACAGATATACAGACAGACAGAGACAGACATACAGACATGGTAGACAGACAGACATACAGACAACTAGACAAACAGAGACAGACACACAGCTAGACAGACAGAGACACGATATACAGACAACTAGTCAGACAGAGACAGACATACAGACATGGTAGACAAACAGACATACAGACAACTAGACAAACAGAGACAGATACACAGCTAGACAGACAGAGACACGATATACAGACAACTAGTCAGACAGAGACAGACGTACAGACAGCTAGACAATAAGAGGCATACATACAAGCAGCTATACATACAAACACGGATATAATGACTGCTAGAAAACATGGAAACGGACGTACAGAAAGCTAGACAGACGGACATATGTTCACACACACACACACACACACACACACATCGCAGAGTTACGAAGTCAGTGTATTGACTATCCACGTTCACTATTTATCTGTGGGATGTTTCCAATAAAAGGCTCCAGACTGATAATCTAGGGTAAATAAATCGTTCCTTAATTTATTGACTATACCCACGCACACGCACATACAGAGATGCACACACACATATACATAGTACGCTAAGGATATATCACCATACAAACAGCTTAATTGATTCTTGAGAAAAATAAGAAACACACACGCGCGCGCCAGCGGGCGCGTACACACACACATTCTGAAAACATCAATAAAGATATTTAGTGACAAGATGACTTCGAGATGATGCTCCTAGGTTGCGGAATAAACTTTCTATATATCTCGTTGTTATACATACAGTGAGTGGTTAAAATATGTCATGGTAAGGATGTTAGTTTGAACACAACATAATGAATCTGGGACTATACAGGTGTGTGTTATTGTCAATACAAATGCCCCCCCCCCCCTACACACACACACACACACACACACACACAGTAGCCAGATGTTAGACATACAATATGTAGGGCTTTTCTCAATGTCAGTTATCGATCGACCAACAGTGTTGTGTTGTGTGTGTGCGTGTGTGTGTGTCTGTATGTGTATGTGTGTGTGTGTCTGTATGTGTGTGTGTGTGTCTGTATGTGTGTGTTGTGTGTGTTAAGGTATTTGGGAGGGGTATGTCAGGGGTTTATAATATAACCCGTAACAGGACATGTTTGCGTGTGATGTAAACTGAGCACGGGGTAGGATGTATTTTGAAAGGGTAAGGTAGGGTCTGCCTTATGAATGTGGTAGAGTATATAATTAGGAAGAGGTAAATGAGGTGACGTGAAAGATGAAACATCCCTAAGATATAGCTAGGCTGGGATTTGAATCAAGAGACTATAGGTTTGTGGTCAACGATGGTACTAGCTCACGCACAGAGACAGAGAAGCTTTGTGTGCGACACAGTTAGAGTAGGGATTAGATGTAGGGCGGGGTATTCGTGTATGTAGGGTATTTGTGCATGCGTGTGTTCGTGCGTATGTCCCTATGTATCATTGTATGTAATATGTATATTGTATATTATGATATAAAGAAAGTATCATGTTTAGTTCTTAACATATCAGATTATCAGTAGGGTATTATACACGGGTAGGGCGAAGATTAGAAGTAGAGTAGAGTATGAGAAGCAAGTAGAGTTGAGTACTGGCACCTGGCATGGCATAGAAGTAGGGTAGGGTACAGAAGTAGGGTAGGGTACAGAATCCTGGTAGGGTACAGCCAGCAGAGTAGTGAAAGGGAGCCAGTTACGGTATAAGTAGGGTATGACTTATAACTTTGAAGGAATATGATATGACATAAATAGGAGAAATGACTGGATTAAACATAAATATGGTAGAGCACAAAATACGGCAGGGTAGGGTCGGTAAAGTTCACAATTTTTAAAGGTTCAAATTAGGTCATAGTAACCAGTTAAGATAGAGAACTGTTATATTAGGGTAGAATAATAGTGTAGTGCACCAAATTGGGGTAGAGTACAAGTAGGGTTAGTTAGAGAAATAAGGTAGAGTAATGGTAAGGTACGGTAGAATAGTATTACGGGGTACAGTTATATTAGGATAGAGGAGTAGAGCAGTTGAGTAGGGTATCTGTATGTAGAGCAGTGGCAGTACTCCCACCCCACCCCACCACGATAGCTAGTGTATATTATGTAGCTGACATATTGATTTACTACATCGATCAATATAATTATAACGATATACTACACCAATAACTGTATGTAAACATAAATAAATATAACATACACACACACACACATACAGACAGACACACACACACACACACACACACACACACACACACACACCATCATCATCATCATCACGTGCCCTCAAATTATCGTCGCCACCAGAAAGCGTCTTCTGCAAAACCGAGTAATCCATTTGAACAACAACACCGATAATAACAACAACAAGTACAACTACAACAACGACAACAACCACAACGACAACAACAATATGGCGCCGTGACGTCAGCGCCACCGTACATATATATATATATATATATATATATATATATGCGCGAGGGCCGCCACCGTCGCCGTCATCGAGCCAATCGTCACGTGGCGCCATCTGTCTGTCGTTGTAAGCCTCGGCTAGGATCAGTACTGACAAGAAGTGGCTCTCACACTCTCTCTCTCACACACTGTCTATCTCTCTCTCTCTCTCACTCTGTGTGTGTGAGTCGGTTGTCGCAGATCTGAGCGCATAAACCACACACGAAACACACACATACACACACACACTCACTCACTCGGACATCCCCTTGTACACATGGAACTCACCGTGACCGGGCACGTTTGTACACGGCTGGTACCAGCGTACACTTCGGGATCCTGATTTCGGACTGAAGACACCGCGAGAGGTAAGCGAGCATCGCCCCGGCGTGTTTCGGGAGCGCGTGATGTTTTTTTTTGTCGTTCGGGATCAGGAAGAGACGCACGGTCGAAATATGGCCGACCGTTGGCGGGGCAAGCGGTCGGCAACACACTTCCGGTCCGATCGAGCGCGTTACCGTCGACTTTGTCGTCGGGATTAGTGTCGAGGCTGGCGTCGATTTGACGACAGGTGTATTTTTGCGTTTAATGGGATGATATTTGTTCGATTTCTACTCAGGTGTTAATGGGGTGTTGTGTTGTGTATGTGTGTGTGCGTGTGTGTGTGCGCGTGCGGGAAGGGGGGAGGGGGGTTCAGGTGACTCAGTTGCCGATGTGGGCCCATTCAGATGTCCCGCGCACAGAAATGGCCATGTTTGATCTGGCGTCTGTTGAATGGACGAAAAATGGGCCAAGCATTTGCTAGCATGGGCTAATCATGGGTGATATCGACATGGGTGCGTGATGGACGGAGGGGGCGTGTCCGTGTGATGGGTGGAGGGAGCATGGCTGTGTGATGGGTGGAGGGGGCTACTAATCGAACAAACAACGAACCAAACACTGCCCGCTATCGGGCGGGTTATGGGCCAAACATCCACGAGCGATGTTCAAAACATGGACCAACCATGGACTGATTATGGGCCAAAAAAGGATCCGCCATCATCAACCAATGATGGTAAACATGGTAAACAAAACCGTTCAGTAGTGGATCCACCATAGATCAAAACATGGCATGGCATTACCTGGCTGGCGCCCATGTTTGGGCCCGAACTGTATACGTCAGAGACGGTCGAAAATCTCGGTTTAAATATCGGTCAACACCCGACCAAATGTGACATAAATCTTGGGTCAAATGCGGTCAAAACATGTCAGACCATGTCAAAAGTAACAGTATAGAGGTTTATGTTGCGTTTTTGAACCTTTGTTAATTTGTCTGTTTGTTTCCTGGTCGATAGCGGCATCCGGGTAAGAGACCGTGAGACACGGTCGTCTGCCATCCAGCTATAACATGGTCGGCCATGTTATTTGGCGGCCATGTTGGTGTCGGTACGTTTCCGGTAGAAGGGAATGCATAAATTATGTCGAGCGATAATAAGGTGTTATTCGGTGGAGTTAATCAGCGTGCGGTGTTTAGTAACTCAGCCACACACCCCTCCCGAGTCTACTGTTATTCTGTTAATATAACATTATGACGTCGGGCGATATTGGATTGTTACTGTGTTGAAACAGTAGAACAGTGTTATACGCCTTGACTAATAGTGTTATAGCCCATAACTCTCGTCAGATGGCGTGATCATGTTTGATTCATTTATCCTGAATGTTTTCAAACTGACATAGTATAACAGTATTATAATCCTTAATTATATAGTGTTTATATAGTATAACAGTGATATAATCCTTAATTCTTATAGTGTTTACATAGTATAACAGTATTATAATCCTTAATTCTATAGTGTGTATATAGTATAACAGTGATATAATCCTTAATTCTTATAGTGTTTACATAGTATAACAGTATTATAATCCTTAATTCTATAGTGTTTATATAGGCTAACAGTGATATAATCCTTAATTCTTATAGTGTTTACATAGCATAACAGTATTATAATCCTTAATCCTCATTGTCTTGAAACAGTGTAACAGCGTAACATATTTTAATCCTGATTGTTTTAACAAAGTATAACAGTGTTATATGCCTTATTTTTGATTGCCTTGACACTGTATAACAATGACACACGCCTTGGTTCTCATTATGTTGACACAATATGTTATTGTTACTCTCATCAATATTGATTGTATTGATACAATATAACAGTAATACACCCCTTCATCCAGTTCCGATCCAGAATAACGACCTCGATCCGGATGTTTCCGATCACGGACGGATCAATTGTCTATTTTCCTTTTATATTTGTAATCTCTGGATAGTAATTAATAGCATCCAATTATTGTTTGTCATATTTGATGTAGTAATTAATAACGCTCAATTAATAACAATTAGTTCACGGTTGTAGTCGATTAATGTAAATAAGCTCTAAACCTTGCTCTGATGACCACCTGTCCCGGAAGACCACTAAAATATTTCCCCATCTTTTGTCTCTACATAGCAACTTACCTTGAAATAGGACTGCTTTGGGGACACTAGCATTGGTGTGTGTGTGTGTGTGATATATATATATATATATATATATATATATATATATATATATATATATATATATATTATGACAAATTATTGCCGTTGTTCAATTGTTGTTTATATTATCATTCACGTCATCTTCATCATCACTATCTCTGATATACATGAACTGTTTACATTAATTTGTCAAACGATATTAAAGTATGCAAAATGTTTGTATGTGTGTGTTCTTGCGCGCACGCCCCCTT
>JAODUP010000059.1:332500-352500 GCA_025642065.1 Paralvinella palmiformis | reverse complement strand
GGTCTGAATGCGTCCACATTAGATTAGTGTTGTATGGACAGCTTGTATGACATGTCTTATATACGCCCTGCGCTCGGCTTTCAATGGCTGATATAAGAGTTTGTATGGTTGGCTTGTATTATCGATATATTCCAGGAGAGTTTTGTTGGGGATAATGGAGCTAAGAGAATCGGGTTATCGAACATTTGACAGCCATTTTATGGCCTATGACAATAATATGATAATAGTGTCAATGGGTATGACATTAGTCTCACAGTGGGAACTCTCTCCCTCTGTGTGTGTGTGTGTGTGTGTGTGTGTGCTGCAGAGAAACATGAATCGTGAATACAACTTCTGAACTTTATGGAACTTAGAACAAACACACGCGCGCATACACCCTCACACACACGCATGCACGCACGCACGCATACACACACGTACACCATGTACCACTCATACAATAAACTACACAGTAACACATTATCTACCAGACCCACCATCTATCACACATACCACATACCATACATACCATATATGACACATGCCACATATCATACATACCATATATTATACACACCGCATACTACACATATCACATATCAAACACGTCAATGTCACGTACATCATATATCGCACATACCATATACCATAATACCATCCATTACACATGCCATATACCACATATAGCATACACCACACATACCACATACCACACACGATATATCACACATACCATATATCACACATGATATATCACACATACCATATATCACACATGATATATCACACATACCACATACCATACCCCACACATACCACATACCACCCACCACACATACCACATACCATACACCACACATACCACATACCATACACCACACATACCACATACCATACACCACACATACCACATACCATACACCACACATACCACATACCATACACCACACATACCACATACCATACACCACACATACCACATACCATACACCACACATACCACATACCATACACCACACATATCAACCAACCCCTCCCTATGTTAGCTAACAGAGATGTTTATTTACGTGATAATATACCGAGAATTGGATGAGTCATCTACTCTGTTTACTGTTATGGCCTATTAACCCCCCCCCTCACCGTGTAAGTGTGTGGGTGTGTGCGCGCGCGCAAGTAGAGGGGGGTATATCAATAACATAAATAATTACTAATATCAATTATCATATTATATAAAACTATCCCTTCTTCGTAAATTATAAAATATATATTTAAAATATTTTTTTAAAATATATTTTCCTATTCATAGAAATAATCAATATTTATTTATTTATTTACGTTCGGCATAGTGAATTAACAGTCTAATGATAGACGGTTAATTGTGACGTCATCTAGATATGCGTACGCCAGCAGGCGCTGATCACGTGATGGCCGGCTAATCGTGTCATCTACATTGGTGTACGTCAGCAGATGTGGTTATATGAACTGTTTATTATTTTAATTAATAATTTAGATATCTGGTTTGCGCGTGGTCAGTGAACCCTGTGGCTATGTGATACCATTTAATATATTATATATTCATGCCGTAAAAGCAGACGATAAACCGAATTTGGGTCGGCGCCATTCATTAGGTGCTCATGGACAACGGAGCAATATGGCGACACAGTGTGTGTGTGTCTGTGCGTTCGTGTGTGTGTGTGTGTTTGTGTGTGTTCGTGTGCGTGTGCGTGCGATATAAAAAATAGACATTGTTCAATATTCTGTCTATGAATTAAACATGAAATTTGGTGCTTACTGGATGCCATTCTGGATTACGGGGTATGAACATGAGGGGTTTGGTTGTGGTGGTGGAGGTTGGAAAATCCTTTCGTTTGGGAAGGCCTCAGGACGTACGTGTCTGTATTCGTGTGTTTGCATATTTACGTGCGTGTATGCCTGTCTTCAGGTGCCCTGTATGCCTGTGTAAATCTCTAGCAGTATATATATATATATATATATATATATTTAGTGTGCGGGTATTCCTGTACACACACACACACACGCACACACACACGCACGCATGCACACACGCACAAACACACACACACAATGTAGAGGTATTTTTCTAGCCATGTGGGCAATTCATTAAAAATTAACCAGCGCAGCACCTGAGGTTTTGATGTATTAGCTCACTATGTGTGGCATCGCCTATCTGTTCGTCTCATTATCTATCTGCCTATCTGCCTGCCTGCCTGTATGTCTGTCCTTCTAACTGTCTTCTTTCTATCTTACTGTGGGGTTTGTGTGTCTGTCTCTTTGTCTGCCTGTCTGCCATTCCATCTCTATTTAAACGTCCGACTGTCTGCCTGTATGTATGTCCTTTTGACTATCTTCTTTCTATCTTACTGTGGGTTTTGTGTGTCTGTCTCTTTGCCTGCCTGTCTGCCATTCCATCTCTATTTAAACGTCCGACTGGCTGCCTGTATGTCTGTCCTTCTGACTGTCTTCTTTCTATCTTACTGTGGGTTTTGTGTGTCTGTCTCTTTGTCTGCCTGTCTGCCATTCCATCTCTATTTAAACGTCCGACTGGCTGCCTGTATGTATGTGAGCGTATATGTCTTCTTATTTGTCTGTCTATCTGTCCATTCAGACACACGTACACGTCATCTATGTTTATGTACAACAAAAGATGTTGTTATATGAAGTGTTTTAGATATTTAGACACACAGACACTCACACAAACACACACACGCGTGTGCACACACACGCACACGCACACACGCATACCTGTCAGTCATCCACAGTATCACTTTAAGTAGAAAAGTAGCAAATATTGAATGATAACAATAATTAAATTATATATATATATATATATATATATATATATCAGGCAATTATGCACATACATACATGCCCGCACACCCACACCCACACCCACACCCCAACACACACACAATACTCCCCCAGTTTTGTTATGTTTACTGATGACGGTATAATGTAATGTTTTATTTATTGATATCGATAATTTTGTTGTATATCTGGAAATGAACTGATATATCTAATGGAGGTCATCCGCTAGACAAGCTCTTCCCATAACAATGAACATTTTATCATATAGATATGTGTAAATGTCTGTATATATAGTTACTGTTATTCATAACATTTGTTATGTACTCCCGGAAGGGGAAATAAAGAGCATCCATGCAATCCATCCATCCATCCACACACACACACACACACACACACACACACACACACACACACACACACACACACACACACACACACACACACACACACACACACACACACACACACACACATATATATATATATATATGTGTGTGTATGGTATATGTATAAATATGTATGTCTGTGTATTGCGCATACTTGAGTATTTACTTATTTGTATGTGTGTGTGTGCGCGCGCACGCGCGCGCGTGTGAGCATATGTGTGTGTATAAAAATATTCCACACACGTATATGTGTACATCTGTATAAACGTGCATGTACACCTAAGTATGCCACTATAAAGACAATCACATACGTAGTCCTTTCTCATTCTAATTACGACGGTATTCATGTTCAAGACTTATTAGCATAATGCTAACGAACCGGAAGTGAGTGTTACCTCGGCGCGCTTTTAAACTTCCTTTTTCCGAATTACCGCTGGATACGACAGCTGTCACCCAGCTGTGTATATCTCCCTCTAGCTGAGCTATGTACGGGTGACAGCTGTGTTACTAACCAATACTAATAGCTGAACTGCCATAGTCAAGGTCATCCCTTTGATTAAGACCTTGGACAGATAACATTGAGTTTCGGTTGACAGACAGATGGCACCGGGATGCTAAAACGATGACAAAGCGGGGAAACGGCGACGACAGAAAGATGACACCATCATATTTGATCATGTTTGTTGCTTTAGATTTGTGAAAGAAATGATTTGAGCACATTATTGGAAGATTGTTATATAGTATTCTTGTTTCCTGTATTATGGTAGAAATATCATTTATCTCGTTCCTGGCTAAGTGGAAGTATATTTGATTTTCCGTCATTCGGTTTGAGTATTCTCCCATCCGTCAGTGTCTGTCTGTCAGTCTGTCCCCGTCTCTCTATCTCTGTGTATGTGTGTGTGTGTGTGTGTGTGTGTATGTCTGTATGTCTTTCTCTCTCACTCTGTGTGTGTGTGTGTGTGTGTCTGTCTGTATCTCTAACTCTGTGTGTGTGTCTGTCTGTCGCTCACTGCCCCCCCTTCTCTCTCTCTCTCTCTCTCTCTCTATATATATATATATATATATATATATATATATATATATGTGTGTGTGTGTGTGTGTGTGTGTGTTTGTGTGTGTGTGTGTTTTTCCGTGCATTCATGTGTGTCTAGTTTTGTGCACTAGATCCATTTTTATAACCTATCACCGTTGATATCATTATCAACTTATATCATACCCACACAGAGTTAAGATAATAATAATTGTACCACGGCCCATCTTCATCTCATCTTTCATCATCGACCACCGCAGATGATCAACACTATCATCAACATCAACCAGAGGAGCTATTTGTTTGGTGCATTGATATATGTCACAAGCGTTCGGCGCTTTGGTCGTCGAGATCGGTTAATTATTCATTATTCTGTTATATTACTACGAGCTCTAGTCGCCTGTCACGTGGATGACGTCGCCTGTCACGTGGACGACGTTGTACGTCTCTTATCGGCTTGTTTTGGTGACAGATGTCCTTTGTTGCTCTATCTAAGCGAATGTAAACACTAATCACGTGTAATGCACTGAGTGCCGCCATTTTTCACCCAGTTATTGCCACGCTCTAGCCATTGGCGGAGCAATATTTTCTGGGTCGGGTAAACACGTGACACGAACAGCGACAAACGAGGAGCTGGCATCGAGATATGTTAAACAATCGACGGTCGCTTTAAGAGATGAGCCGGTTTATTGTTTTCTAGGATTTTATGGTTATTTATTGAGGTAAGCGTATATTGTATTAGTCGGAGTATTGTGGATATATACACATTATCTGACGATAGGAGCATCTTTAGCGTGAAAATTACTAAAATTATAAGAACATAGAAACTGGTTTGTGAAATGTTTTGGTATGTGTGTGTGTGTGTGTGTACGTGCACGTGTGTGTAAGTTTGTATGCGGTGTTATTCTTCTTATTATTATTATTAATGTTAGTCTGTGAATAATAAAATGGCTTAGTGATCCCGATGAATACTGTTAGTGTTATGGTGGCAATATGGGTGGATCATGTACTGAAACATACATACACACACACGCGCGCGCGCACGCGCACAGACCAATACGATTTATGTTGTAGTACATGCGATTACCTGATACCGTAGATAGCATTATAGATATATTATGCTAACGGTACTAACTAATGACAGCAATATCACACCTGCCTGTATTTTAATAATAATAATAATAATAATAATAATAATTATTATTATTATTATTTCAGAATGGCCAACCTGTCGGCGGACAGCGGCCTGGTCGAGGACTTAGGTCGGCTAGGACCAACAGACAACTCATTAAGGTCGATGGCAAAACGTGCCACAACGCTGAGTCTTCCTGGCCTCGGTCCATCAAACACACGATCGCTGTTCATCTTCAGCGAAGAGAACTTCATCCGAAAATATGCTAAAATTCTCATTGAGTGGGGGTATCCTTTATCTATTGAAACGTCAGTGTACGTGTGTGTGTGGGTGTGTGTGTTTAATATATATATATATATATATATATATATATATATATATATGCATATTATATTGCAATAATAGAGCATAACGTATATATGGTCACTGTTTATATATGTTTGTCTGTGAGCACATGTATTCGTACTTATTTGTTCTGTTTTTTGTTTTGTTTGTTTGCTTATTTATTTTTTGTTTGTTTTTCAGCAAATTTAGCCCCGGAAATGAGAAATGAAACGTTTGTGTTTTTGTGTTTATTTTCAGCAAACTGGATGAACCTAACAAAGTATATGTAAATGTTAGTGTTTGTTTTGTTTGCTTGTTTGTTTGTTAAGTTTTTGTAAATTGAATCAAAACAGAGGATCTTCAAACAACTCATCTTCGTCGTTCGGAGGTAAGTGATTCCAAATGATTCACAATTAAACTAATTATCATTAAAAAGTTAAGCTCTTCTGTTTAGTCAAATAACCTTATTCACTTTCCATGTCAAATAACCTTATTCACTTTCCATGTCAAATAACCTTATTCACTTTCCATGTCAAATAACCTTATTCACTTTCCATGTCAAATAACCTTATTCACTTTCCAGGTCAAATAACCTTATTCACTCTCCAGTTCAAATAACCTTATTCACTCTCCAGTTCAAATAACCTTATTCACTTTCCAGGTCAAATAACCTTATTCACTTTCCAGGTGCAATCATTTAAAATATATTAATGAATAGTACTTTAATAATTTCTACCAAGACACATAATGTTTATGGCTTTTAGGAGGAGAAGGCTCTTTGGGAGTGGAATGCATCAATAATGATCTTGTGTTTAAAATTTTTAATAAATAGTCATGCCTTAAAAAGGTGCAGCCAGTTACACAAACGAATCGTTCAACGCTGTACACACGCGAGCGCGCGCTCGTAAGTGTCGTTTAGTGTTGGGTAGTGCACACAAAGAGCAACACTTGATTCACGACCTCAGTAACAATTACGAACTTCGTATAACAATTGGTAGAAGTAGATGCTGGCGGGGGGGGGGTCTGATTTAAAGGCCAGTAGATTCTCCCTGGATGTTTTTCTTTTGTTTGTACATAAATGGTTAGCTATCCTTGAACCGTTTCTTTACATAGTCAGACACACAGTTACAACAAAAAGAGCCTTACACAGGTTAATGTTTGCCGATACAACGTTCATCATTCGTGTGTTATAAAGTTGTATTCCAGGAGAACCTTCTGGTCCATATATTCTACGCCTGGACACTGGTGTCCAGAAGATATCACGTGAGATAAGGATCGGATCGAATCTTTGTTATGTACGATTTGCGTTTGTCGCTTTTTGTGGCCACCTTTGCGCGCACCGTAGGCCCCAAACGTAATTACACGTAAGTGAACGATGAAACACCCTTTTGTTATAGCCGGCCCGGGATTTGAACTCGGGTCTTAGAGGTACCTCCACAAAACGGGTCATCAATTTGTAGTAGTATTTCTGGCATCAAGAGATTGTGTCTAATTGTTGGCTAGAGAAGTAGTATTTAGTAGCAATAGTACTAGTATTAGAAGGAGTAGTATTATCATTTTTAATCCATAGATATATTTTAAATAATATATAATTAGTAATAGCATACATCAAATGCATAGAGAGGAGGGAGGCACATACCAGCACGTTTAATTACAATTCCAGTTGATGTTCCTGTGAACATGAATATTTATAAACGTTACCAATATGGCTTTGCTAGGATTGGTATATACCTGAAAATTCCCCCCCTCCACTACCTCGACATGTCATATTTAGTTTACTATCGGCAAACAATCAGTTACATTAATATAATAATAAATCCATCCAGTAAAGTTTCCCAGTTTTTCCCTACGCCCGGTGGCCCGAGCCAACCCGATCTCAATTCCTATGCGGCCTTTCAACGCGGTGTCATTTCAGTGAAGAAGCTCTGCCGCGCTCAGAAACACATTTATGGTGATATATGAGTAATATAGAATCGATAACATCGATTTTACAGGAGCCCTGTTATGGCTGGCTACCTATTGGGAGTATATTGCTGGCGGAAGAACACCGATATTGGTTTGGCGTGGCGCGGAGACTTTAGACGCCACGCTATTGGTGGAAGCGGAGCAGAAAGTGTGCCACACTGACCTATATAGGTGGCGCTCCTTGCGGTGTTGTTTCCACGCCGACTGCGAGCTGTTCTCTATTGATAAAAGATGGCTAGTTGGCGTATTGGGTTGAACGGTTAATTGCCACCCAAGTGCATTCTCTCTCTCTCTCTCTCTCATATTGCGTGGGCCTGTTGAGATATAACATATCTTGATAGGCAGAGCTTCTCTTCCCTAAGCACACACACACACACACACACACTAATTGCAGTATGTAACACAATCCAGGGCGCCTGTTCAAATTAATTTCCTCTTTCCACACATCCATCCCTCTCCCTCCCCAACTGCGGCACACACCACGAATCGACGTAAAAAGGGACGCCATCTTAACTCTCTCTCTCTCTGTGTGTGTGTGTGTGTGTCACAAATCGATGTTTATTATTACGTGGGCTGGTCACTTGATATTAGTCACCGCCGAACGCGACAGTTCTTACGACGGCCATGTTTGACGTCGGCCATGTTTGGTTACAGTTACTAACAAGCCTCTCGGTAAACAGTCAGACAGTGGACGATATTAATGCACCGTTGCGGATCCCCAGAGTGGGTTGAAGCGGGGAGGGAGGGAGGGAGGGAGGGGGTTTGTTACAGCGATGGGGCGGGGGGAGCGGGCAGTTTAGATCTGGGTCATATAAAGTCATGCATTATTCGCAATTATGTCTCCATTTCCGGTTACAGCGAGCTTTTGCTAAGCGACATGGATTCCATATTCCCTGGGTGATGGGATCTTAACCCAGGATCATCCCCCTTCACACCCTCACCCTTATCACACCCATTATGCTACAAACTATCTAATTACTCCACCATCCCCCCATCCCCAATTCCGTACAAGATAATCTTCATATTAATCCCACAATGTTGATATACTCCACTTTGGAGCCGCACACGTTAACCCTAATTTCTGGAGTTAAACATTCTACTCCCACGTGTTAACCCCTTACACCATGAGCCCGCCCGCGTCATCCCGGAATAAACCAAAATTCTACATAAACCCCTGCACACAGTAACCCCTCCACACAGTAACCCCTCCACACAGTAACCCCTCCTCACAGTAATCCCTCCACGTGAACATCATTTATGATAAGTAACCTATTCATGCATTGACCCTCACCCCCTCCCCCCCAACACACACATACCGTAACCCATCTATACCGTAACATATCATATAGTAACACAACCAATAATGATACAGTAGTCCCTCCACACGGTATAATAAATCCTCTACACAGTCAATAGTCAATACAGTAAACCTTCCATACAGTAAACTCTCTATACAGTCAACCTTGTATGCATTAAACCATTCCTACAGTAAACCATTTATTTTGTTAACCCTCCATACAGTAAACCCTCTATATGGTAAACCCTCCATACAGTGAACACTCTATATGGTAAACCCTCCATACAGTAAACCCTCCATACAGTAAACCCTCTATATGGTAAACCCTCCATACAGTGAACACTCCATGTAAGACACCCTACATACAGTAAGTCATCTATATAGTAAACTTTTCATACAGTATACCTTCTAAATATTAACCCCCCCCCCACACACACACACACATACACACACACACACACACATACACAGAAGCGCTTTGATGGAGTAAATAACATAGTAAGCCCTTGGTGGAGTAAACCCTCCACACAGTAACTCCTTTATGGAGTAAAACCTCCACACAGTAACTCCTTTATGGAGTAAAACCTCCACACAGTAACTCCTTTATGGAGTAAAACCTCCACACAGTAACTCCTTTATGGAGTAAAACCTCCACACAGTAACTCCTTTATGGAGTAAAACCTCCACATAGTAACTCCTTTATGGAGTAAAACCTCCACACAGTAACTCCTTTATGGAGTAAACTAGCCACACAGTTACACCTTGATACACTAAGCCCACACACAATAATCCCTTGAATAATCAAAACCTTCACAGAGTAAATATTCTACGGAGTAAATCCTCCACACAATAACCCCAAGACATACAAAACCCTCAACACAGGTACCCCCCCCACCGCCATCAAATACCCTCAGCATCAACCCCAACAAACCCTACCTCAAACACATTACCCCCCCCCTCCACCAACCATTACATCAGCATACACCTAGATCAATCATTACAACACATTCACCCCATCTCCAGCCACATCAAACGCCACCCCCTCACACTGTCCCCGGATATAGATCGTGTTATAAGAGATTACAGGCTTGCCACTCAATCCAGAATGTCAGCCATTGTTAATAAAGATGATTGGTTGCGCAACGCCGATCCGGGTATCCGAGGCCAAACATGGCGGCGGTCATGTGACGGCTAGAGTGGTGGCATCCGGAAACGGAACAAAATGGCGACCCGACCGTAAACAAAACCCTCGGTTCCTGATTAATGACGGCCAGTTCGTTAAAAGGTGAAAGTTGTGATTTGTGAACCGAATTTAGCACACCCGCGGGGTAATTGAACTCTTCTAAAGGATTTACGCCGGGGTCTCTCCACATTACCCCGTTGTATCGGGCTCTTCAATCCTGAGCCAGCTCAGATACCCAGGGGAGTGTTTCTTGTCGTCATTCTGTCTGTCTGTGTGTGTGCGTGTACGTGTGTGCAGGTATTTGTGTTTGTATACATGTGAGGGTGTTTATATATGTATGTGGTATATATATATATATTATTATATATATATATATATATATATGTGTTGTGTGTGTGTGTGTGTGTGTGTGTGTGTGTGTGTGTGTGTGTGTGCTTATTACTCTATACGTGTATGCGTGCGTACGACTCTCTCTCTCTCTCTCTCTCTTGTGTGTGCGTGCGTGCGTGTGTGGCTGCGTGTGCGTACTAGCCACTATACATCCGGTATCATACAAAGAGACGGCGTGGCTGCCATATGGATACTGTGATGTTCCGAAGCTGACTGTTGCCATGGCTACCACATCTGTCGAGTGACTGACTCCATGACAGATGGTGGCAGACGACAAATCTGTAATATGGCCGCCAAGTTCCGTCGACATTCTCCCGGATCACCTACAACAATATCCTGATAAAAACAAGCAAAATAATCTTAATTATAACACAATCACATTGTCTAATAACTGAATATCTATCTAATTATAATAATTAATTCAATCATCGTATAAAATGTTTTTATGACATAGATTATTATAATATTGATATTATTTATTGTATTTACAGTAGACGGTAAGAGTTGTTCTGGATCCAACTGTAGCAACTGTTCTGTCCATCCGGGCGAAAACATGATTGCAGGACACATCACTCAAGATTACAATTTGAATCCGGCATTTGGTGACGTCACCGTTGTAACTCGTGTTCCTTGCTTCTGATTGGTGGATCATCCGATTCTAGTTAACACCTGGATATACCATCCTCATTCAGATACCTGACGTGTTTGTGTGACCTGGAATAGTAACGCAAATGTCTGTGACCTCGATGTCTGACGTCATCATGTGACATCAACGCTCGGATTACATCAAATGAAAAATCCGCGCGCATTGTCACGTGGCCAAAATGGCGGAATAATTCGTCAATATATTATGCACATGGATAACCACAAAGTTCGTGTATTATCTCCAGTTTGCTCTGCCTGTTGGATAAAATACAAATGACCTTGACCTATATAACAGGTAAGTGGAATCTACTCTCAATATATATATATATATATATATATATATATATAGGCCTTCGTTGCCAACTGATATTAAGAATGAAGTAATTGTTGGTTGTATTTGAATTATATTTTTGTTTTATTATACGCCCCAGACTCCCCCCCCCGCCAATAGTGATACATATAAAGAACTTAAATATATATAAACGGTCACACAAATCATAGATACATATATACACACACGGACGTAGTCATGCATCATAGATACACTTAAAACAATTAGGATTTCTTTCATACTTATGTCATTCAATAAACCCAAACATCGTGTTCAACTGATGCTAATATGTGTCTAGAATTTAGATATTCTATGAGTTTTAATAATACATAATAATATATATATATATATATATATATATATATATGTGTGTGTGTGTGTGTGTTTGATATTCTTCAATACTTGTACAAGTATATATATATATATATATATATATATATATATATATATCTTCACACACACACACACATATATATATACAACACACATACACACACACACACATACATACATATATACACACGAGAGAGAGAGAGAGAGAGAGGGGGGCGAGAGAGAGCGAGAGAGATCTGTATCACTACCACAACCATTACTTCTGCAGCACTAACAATATTCATGAGAGACTGTGTGCCATTTGTCTACTCCAGCACTCGGTCTATATAACGCCAGCCTGGGCCTAGTCTACAGCTTAACGTCGTATATTGTGTGTCAGCTTACAGCAATACAACATTATGGCAATATTGACTGGCTATAGACAAGGGTTCTATGGCTAGGCGTACAGTATGGGGGAGACCCTCTCTCTCCTCTCTCCTCTCTCTCTCTCTCTCTCTCATTGTGTTTGTGTGTGTCAGACTGACAAACAGACAAACATGTCACATGTTCGTACGTACGCCCCCCCCACACACACACAAATACACACATACACACATACATACACACACACGCACGCACGCATGCACGCACGCAAGCACACATGCACACCTATTATTTGGTCATAGGTAAACGACAACAAACCCAGCATTAGAAAGTCACCCAAGTAGAAATACCTACATCGATATACATATCTGGGATGCAGTAAATCTAGGTCATCATATTACATACACACGCACACGCGCACACACGCGCGCACACACACACACACACACACAACAACAACAACAAGACAATTGTACTATAATTACAGCCAGATTTCTATTCGGTTTTGTCTGTAGGCTAACAATTGTTATCGACCTGTGTATAGGTGTAACAATTCTTATCAATCTGCCTATAGCTGTCACAATCGTTATCAACCTGTCTATAGCTGTAACAATTGTTATCGACCTGTCTATAGTTGTAACAATTGTTATCGACCTGCCTATAGCTGTAACAATTGTTATCAACCTGTCTATAGCTGTAACAATTGTTATCGACCTGTCTATAGTTGTAACAATTGTTATCGACCTGTCTATAGCTGTAACAATTCTTATTTACCTGTCTATAGCTGTATCAAGTGTTATCAACCTGTCTATGGTTGTGACAACTGTTATGCACTTGTCTATAGCTGTAACACTATTTATCAACCTGCCTATTATGACCACCCTGTGAATAACACTGACACTTATCTGAAATCAATCCATTGATGCAGTCTAGCAGCTTTCATCGATATGTCTGTATCTTTGATCTGTCAGTTGTAATCAGCCTGTCTGTAGCTGTGGATTAGCAACTATTGTCTGTCTGTATGCCTGCCTATCTATCTATCTATCTATCTATCTATCTATCTATCTATCTATCTATATATCTGTTACTGTAGTCTGCCAATTCTTATCAGATTCTGTATAACTAGCAACTAGTAACTGTTGCCAACCCATCTATGGCTAAGATCTAGCAACTGTTACCGATCTATGTTTACTGTTCTGTTACTTAATGTTATCAATCCATCCGTGACAGTAGGCTCTGGTGTTAGCTTATCTAAATCTGTAGCAACTCTTATCAACATATCTATAGTCACTGATATCTATAACGTCAACATATATATTGATTGTTATCAACCCACCTTCAGTCGTGGACTAACTGCTATTAATAAGTGGCTCTGTTTCTAAAGGTGTATAACTCGTATTAACCTGCCATTGACTTGGATTTAAAGATCACAATGTACCTAGAAATGTTAGCATTCTGTGACTACTTAAATACAGTACGATAATTTGGGCAGGCCACCTCTAAAGATCATGAAACAAAGGGAAAAAATAAATACTCTTCAGGTATAGTTTGGCCTGGAATTGAACCGGAGTGCTAGAAATCGGTGGCCACCGCTACTTGAACTGTATTTTGGAAGAGCGTGTAGCATGAGTGGGTATATGTACATATTATATATATATATATATATATATATATATATATATATATATATATATGTGTGTGTGTGTGTGTGTGTGTGTGTGTGTGTGTGTGTGTGTGTGTGTGTGTGTGTACTTATTTATACAAAAACGTATTCAATTATATAATAGATCTATAATATATATGTATTAAACAAGATTGTGTGTGTGGAAACACAATTTATATATATATATATATATATATATATATATATATAATATATATATATATATATATATATATAATTGATGATAATTGTTATGTATATTGTTACGGTGGTAAAGCACAAATATCTAGATCGATGTCTATTACAAAACATTTTGATTTTATTGATTTTATTCAAGTACATTGTTTATGAGACTCTAATGTTTTCAAGGATATACATGATGCTCGTCGTGTCTACGATGATAACTAACAGACCAGCCACCCAACCATCCACCCAACCATCCACCCATCCATCCACCCATTCATCACCCATCCATCACCCATCCCTTTGTTATTTCTTCCATCTTTTTTTCGGTAGAATTGCCTCCGGTTACCCATCTGTCTGCCCGTATATCTGCCAGCCAGCCATCAGTTCGTCCGTCCATCCGTCTGTCCACCCCTGTCTGTCTATCTGTATTTATATATGTTTGTCTATCAACCAGCCAGCCAATCAACTGATCCCTGTGTCTCTATCCCCTCTTTGTTTGCCATTCAGGATGCGGTTTAGAGCCGGCGGCTGGGCTCCCCATATGTCTGTATCTTTGAAGGTCAAACATTCTGCCAAGTCCTGGAATAAATGACAATCTCTCTCTCTCTCTCTCTCTCTCTCTCTCTCTCTCTCTCTCCAGGCTCTCACATACAGCTGAACAACGATACTGTGCTGCGGCCATACTGTCATGTGGTCATACAGCTAAATTAGGATTCTGTCATATAGTCATACAGCTATATTACCATGTTGTCATATAGTCATACAGCTATATTACCATGTTGTCATATAGTCATACAGCTATATTACCATGTTGTCATATAGTCATACAGCTATATTACCATGTTGTCATATAGTCATACAGCTATATTACCATGTTGTCATATAGTCATACAGCTATATTACCATGTTGTCATATAGTCATACAGCTATATTACCATGTTGTCATATAGTCATACAGCTATATTATTATTCTATTATCAAGCCACACATCCTTATAGTCAAACAGACTTCGTACACCTGAGCTGACATAAAGCTGATAGGGTCTTTGTACACACAGCCAGCTGTAGAAAGTACACATCACCAGCTGTATGATGTACACAGCCAGCTGTAGGCTGATCATAATGTTAATATTTACTGCAAATCATGACAAGTCTAGGCATCGTCATATATATCTATATAATGGCGGAAATATGGTTCTTTGGCTTGAATATCGATCACTCGATGGCGCATTGTATATATATATATATATATATATATATATATATATATATATATATACACGCACAGAACACTACACTACACACACATGCCCAAACAGACACCCACACAGCCAGACATACACACACACACACGCGCACACACAAACACGTTCTCTCTCTACCTATCTATATAGCTATGTATCTTTAACTTCAGATCCGAAAAAGCCCCATTCATTTGCCATGAGCATCGGTTTGGGAAAACCGGAAGTTGGCTATTCTAAATACTGTCTCATGAATCATTTCCTGAGACTAAAATTACACGTTTTCATCTCAGTTTGTACAATTAAAATGCTCCGTGCCATAATTAACTTACTGACCTCGTAGTCATGACCTAATACGGCATATATATATATATATATATATATATATATATATATATATATATACGTGTGTGTGTGCGTGCGTGTATGTATGCGTGTGTGCGTGTGCGTGTGTGTTCAGACTAACTGCATGACTGTGAAGTTTCAATCGCTTTGTTGCTGGCTTCAAACCGTTTAATTATCATCCCAGCAATCTTTTACAAAACCACACCTGATCTACATATATCATATGGTAGATGTTGATATTCTGATTACTTACTAGACCTACTACAAACGGCATGCCTTGATCAGACAGTCACAACTAATTGTTGTTTATTGACAAGTGTATTACAAAGATGCGTTCATCATTGCTCTCAACAACGTTCGGAGTAATATAATTTGTTCCAATCTAACATATCTCAACTAACAACCTGTAAGAAGAGAATTTACATAAACACTCCCGTCTTAAATTTGTTATGATCGATTCAATTGTTGGACAGATACTAAGTTGTTGTATGTTTAGAGTGTGCAAACATATTAATACATACAATCATATTAACATTCAATTACATCGATGTGGACAGCATGCACTATATGTACATCGCGGGATTTACTGAAGAGAAGTGTATTAGTTTGTGTTGCCTATGTGAGTAAGCAAATGGCATATTGTCTATCATGAATAATTATATTGTTGCGACGGAAATATAGGTAGATCACGTACGTATAATATATATATATATATATATATATATATATATATATATATATATATACGAGAACTCACAGATGCATTGCATACCTACACACTCCGACCACACACACACACACACACACACACACACACGCAATGTAATATACACCTTTTAACATTTTGTGTTTTACTAAATATTAAAACAATTGGTAAATCCTTCACCATCCGACATTGTCACTACTATTAAGTACGAACTATATTCAACATCATAGCAATATTACGTATTTAATCCAGTTGTTTAAATATGTTTAGTTCGTTTTCCCTAAATTCATCAGACTACGGTGTGTCTTCGGTGCTATTTTATCTTCACTGGAGATGGGACAGTTAATTCGGATGTTTAAATATTCAAATCATGTCTAGCGCTAAATCATTTTTCCAGCATCTTCTTAATGGTTCGTTCGCGACTACTAGCTCGGGTTTGTTTTAATGACATGTAAATCATATGTTAATATTATGTGGGAATGTTATAATATGGCGCTATACGTGATGTGTGCGCTCTCTGTACATGGTGCCATTGTTCGTAATGCACCATTGATGTTGGCGCCGAAACTATTTAGACCAATACATTGTCACCTGATGTAAGTGTGTGTGTGTGTGTGTGTGTGTGTGTGTGTGTGTGTGTGGTGTCTATGGCTACACTATTACAACTGCCGTACCTCTCTCTCGTTTCCTCTACCTGTATATCTATCTATATTGCTATCTATCTATCTACCCATCTCATACCTGTGTTTGTTTGTCATATTTGTTTTCACAGACAGACACCTCCTGGTAACATGTCCCAGATGTGACCAGTACCAAGGCTAAATAACTCAACTGAACTATCTATCTATCTATCTATCTATCTATCTATCTATCTATCTATCTATCTATCTATCTATCTATCTATTTACATAGCTATCTATGAAGAGTTGGGGGTTTTCTACACGTACGTGTGTATTTTTAACATTGTTATGTGAAGACATGAACATGTCTATATGTTTTATCTTTCTGTCTGTCTGTCTGTCTGTCTGTCTGTCTATCTGTCTGTCTGTCTGTCTGTCTGTCTATTTGTCTGTCTGTCTGTCTGGCTGGCTGGTTGTTATGTTATTCTGTAATGTTATTCATACAATAACAACAGCACAATTTTCCATTGTTCAGCTTTCATTTTATTTACCTAATGTGATAGTCTCCGATAAGCTGGCATTCTCCCGCTACCATAGACACATATAAAACACGCAAAAACACATAAAGAGGCACACGGGAAACACACACACACACACACACACACACACACACACACACAGAGAGAGAGAGAGAGAGAGAGAGAGAGAGAGAGAGACTTTAAAGCTACGTTATCTCATCCATCCCGGACACATTATCTCCTTAATCTAGTTCATATCTCTAATTTAACATCTCTTTATTTATCTCTATATAACATCTCTTTATTTATAATAATAATTATCAACTTTAGGACATTTAAATCGATCTCACGATCAAATATGACTTCACATCACTACTAGATAACAATGAATGTTGTGGATGTTGTTGTTGTTATTAGTGTTGTTCTTGTTGTTATTAATATTAATGTAGATCTTGTTAAAAATCTGGCCGGTATTTAAGCTTTCATTTGATATCATTAACTGTCATGTACAGAAAAGTGACCTTAAAACAAAAAGGAGAATAATAATAATAATAATAATAATAATATTATTATTATTATTATTATTATTAAATTGCTTAAGGATCCCATGTTATTTCATGGATTATTGTACTAGTAACAATGCAATAGCATTTCCTTGTAGAGATCCATCAGCTCTAAATACAAGACACCAAGTCATATCTCAGGAGGTTCTTACTAGTTCACAAGAAATCTTCTAAGTTCTGGGCACTTTTTTAGAGGGTCACTGTAGTCTTTCTGAAACACTTATTACCGTATGCCACGCCACATGTTTGTTTGGTACATTTAAGAGTGATTGATACTCAGAGCTCAGATACCTTACTGGCTGATACCCAACAAGAAGTTCCTTCAAGTACTGAGGGACAGTCCCACAAAGTGCCTTGAACGCATACACCAGGATCTTGTACTGCGACCTATATATGACTGAAAGCCAATGTAGGCAGTTCAAGATAGACGTTATATGGTCTAGTTTGCGTGTATCGTTGACCAGTTGAATTGTGTACCCCTTGTACACGTATCATCGCCGTAACCCACCCGTGATGTTATCAAGACATGTTCTAGTATTTTGCAAGCATCCATTGCGATCACCTGATATCACCCACCCATTATATTATCAAGGGATGTGGCAATATTTTGCAATCATCCCTTGTCATTGCCTGATATCACCAATCATTTTGAATTTGATAATAACAGGCTTTTGATTTGCTTGACTGTCCGTGTTCAGGGAAGAAATAAAGTACATTCCTAAATCTTTCACTGACTGTGTTACACCGACAGTTTTCTCACCTACCTGAGCTCTGTCTTCTTCTGGATCGGCATAAGCATATTTACACTGATCTAGGGACAGATATCAGCCAAACAAGCTTCTGGTTCCTTTGAGAGTTCTAACGGTGTTTCATTTGGTCGAATTAAAGAAGTTTGACTTCAAGGATTATTTCCACTTCGATAAATGTGGCATAGCAGCGAATGTTGTTGTTGTTGTTGATGTTGTTGTTGTTGATGTTGTTGCAATTAACCCATTATTTTGCTTTATGCAACGGCTTTCTATAAATGGTATAATAAATTCTATATCAAACAACTTTATAAAAATATATTTATAAAATGTTTGGAACATATCATAACACACACTAGAACCTAACATGGCTGCTAATATTTGGCGATATAACTTTAGATCAATGATCGTTCTCATGCTGATATTCCGTAATGCACTAAGTAGCTGTGTTTGAGGCACCCAGCGGTGCATGATCTTGTTACAAGAAAGCACCAGGTACCCTCGACAGACGACTCACAATACGTAATCTAGTTGGATGAATCTACTGTTTACCTTTGACAGATATTTGCTTTGCGTGTTTCGTAAAACAAATCAATTGTACCTCCCCGTCAGACAATTGTACTATCTGCTCTTTATAGATAAAATATTGTGTATATCTTTGACAGACAAATGGATTATGTGGCCATGCTGGATAAATCCTTTATGTAAACCATGACATGAAAATTTACTGGAAGTCTTGTCAGAAAACTACATCATTTCGCTTTGGCTACTTTGTACCCTTATCCAGTAAAGGGTTCAACTGATATATCAGCCAGATCACATTAAGTACTTGATATAATAATAATAATTGCCGAAATGGCAGTTATTTGACGTGGCTTAGCTACCTCAAATGAGGAAGACGCTTATGGTCTGTAATTTACTGCTTCATCACGAGGACTAATTTAGAATTTATAATATATGTCATATTTGGCGGAGAAAACCTTGTCAGTTGCTTGATTTGGATCCTACTATACTGCCACGGTCGGGATTCGAACCCCCGACCTCCCACACAGAATGGAGATGAGTAAGAAAGTCCGACGCTGTTACTCACAAGGCCGTAGAGGAGGTTATGTGTTATGTATTAAGTGTATTGTGTACATCCATATACAATTAATTATTATTGTGTCGAGTACTGCCTCATAAATAATCAAATATTATTCCGTATTCCTTCCGTGATATTGTACTCGTCC
>JAODUP010000059.1:310000-330000 GCA_025642065.1 Paralvinella palmiformis | reverse complement strand
GTACGATCTGTCACAATAACAGGAAGCCTCTATCGTGATAACGATGAACAGGGTATCAACCATTTATGATACACTAAACTGTTAGTCACGCATTAGTCGATGTTTCAGTTAACTCTAAGGACGTAGTTTAAAAAAAATGAAACTTAATATCCGGTTTCAGCTCGTAATATGAACGTATCATATTTTTATTCGGGATCATCTTTCGTTTCAGTCACTGATACAAGTGTATCAACTTTCTAACTTGTTTAGTGTATCAGCTCGATCGGCCACTCCTTAAGGAAACAAATCTTAGAAATGTATGTGTTTATTGGATTTGAACCCAGAACCAGGAGGTTCGAGGCGCACTGCTCTAACAACTACGCTGTCGAAACGTCCTGTAATACTGCATTGTTCAATGGCTATTGCCAGTAAATTATATTATTGCTCTCATCATCATCATCATCACCACCATAGTCTAAATCCGGGGGGGGGCTCAGAAATTGAAGTCTTCGTTTCACTTCCCAATAACAAAACGTCATTTGTTTCCAAATCTAATTAATCGTTTCAGCATAATCGTTAAAAGTGAGGCCGATCAAAGGATGAATCCTATCTATTTATAGCTACATCACTTTTGTTCTCCAGACAACAATTACCGAATAGCTCAGCCATTTTGGTGATAACTTCGCTTCCCGTTGTCATGACAACCAATTTGTAAAAAGCTTCATAATTAATTCTCTCTCTCTCTCTCTCTCTCGTTCTCGACTACGTTGACCTCTCAAGGTCACCTGAGTGGATTTCAAGAGGTTACTAATCGGCATCTGCTGACTAGAGACGAGAGATATTGTGCCTTATTGCCACTTGTGCTGTGACAAAATGCCACTGGGACGTGGCTTCTATAAATGTAATATATAATATATATATATATATATATATATATATATATATATATATATCGGCCATCTACACACGCTAATATTTACTGTATAATGATGAAAGAACTACGTTAAATCTAGTGAGTAAAATAGTATAATAAACAACAACAACAACAACAACAACAACAACAACAACAACAATTCTGACGTCATCAGTTTCTGTTGTGATTTTCTTCAGATGACGATCATGATATGAGATATTTATATTACAGGTATCTTTATCGGTTGACTTAAGAAGCTTCATATTTATCTCTCCCAGTTAGATATAGATAAATAGCAAGTTTTCTTTAATTTACTTCTAGACAATCGTCGATTTATTTACAACGAAAACATTCCAGTCTTTTGTTAGAGGCGGGGGGGGGGGAGAGAGGAGGTATGGGTTAAGGTATCACAATTAATGTGATATTATTATAAGTCAAGGTGTCTATCTATGTGGATGTGTCTTATGTCCATTTGTCCTCTTATCTCTCTATCTGCCTATCTGTTTGTCCGCGATAAGTGTGTGTGTGTGTGTGTCATTCAGTGAATCTGTTTTTATTCATTTTGTATGTCTGTCTACCTGTCGTTTTGTCTGTCTGTCTGTCTATCTGACTGACTGTCTGTATGTATGTCAATACCACGACACTCAACACAGCTGCTGCCATTATAACACAATTTACAGCCAGACAGGCAAAGTTCACTCGGTGCATCCATCAATGATGCTCCATTACAGTAATAAAATCACAACAGCAATAACCTTACTACAACAGTGATATCACTAAAGAGCAGTGATATCACTAAAGAGCAGTGATATCACTAAAGAGCAATGATATCACAAAAGAGCAGTGATATCACTAAAGAGCAGTAATATCACTACAGCAATGGTCTCACTAGAGCAGTGATATCACAACAGCAATGGTCTCACCAGAGCAGTGATATCACAACAGCAATGGTCTCACCAGAGCAGTGATATCACAACAGCAATGGTCTCACCAGAGCAGTGATATCACAACAGCAATGGTCCCACCAGAGCAGTGATATCACAACAGCAATGGTCTCACCAGAGCAGTGATATCACAACAGCAATGGTCTCACCAGAGCAGTGATATCACAACAGCAATGGTCTCACCAGAGCAGTGATATCACAACAGCAATGGTCTCACCAGAGCAGATATATCAGTACGACGAAGATATAGCCGTGATGATGATGATTATTATTATTATTATTATTATTATTATTATTATTATTATTATTATTATTAATTAAAAATCAACATAATCATATCATCGCATTATTGCTATCGCCACTCTATAATAGTCGTATACATTGTGCTTCGTAACCAAAGCCCTGTCTGGGTAATTCTAGACGTAACCACAGAATAGGATAGTTTTATAGGTCACCATAAAGCAGACGATCCTAAGTGGAAATATACAACCGACGGCAAACACACCCGGGGCATGAAATAAATACCACAATAATATTACGAGCATTTGTAAAGCATAAATGCAACTCCCTATAGGTCATAAATAGAACTGTCTCCGACACACACACAGAGAGAGAGAGAGAGAGAGAGAGAGAGTTACTGATGATTCACAGATAGAGTATTTGATAAGTTATGGATACACTCGTTTGAATATGAGCGATACATCCATTTTAATTAATTATAAATCCACCCATTTGTGGGTATGGAATATTAAAACTTGAAAGTGACAACTATCATCGTGTCAGAGGATCATATACAACAACTGGACAGTTATCTTGGTTAGATTTGATTTTGTTTAATTTTAAGTCAGAGAGAAAAGGCAGACATATATATATATATATATATATATATATATATATATATACCAAGACAGACAAATAACCGTTTAGTAGCCCTAAATATGACAATTTCTAAGCCAGGTGTCAGGGATGGAACTATTTATAAATGATTTCCTGCTAAATGCTCTTCTATTTCCGATCGTTTTTCCCTCTCGTTCTAGTACTGTACGAGGTCGCCTTATGTTGTCTCTAGGAGGATAAGGGTGGCCTAGTATCATTATCTGGGTCATATCGCCCATCCCTGATAGACAGTTCTACTGGCCATCTTAATATAATATAATATTGTCCATCCAGAGGATTCCTTATTGATTTTAGACGACTCGATGCACCCGAGGGTGGGCTTTCTCTGAGGCAGTGACGTCATTCGATGGTCGGCCAATCGGAAAGGGGGCTGGCGGCCGTGGATCATCAATGATCAGATTTGTAGGTCACCGTGGGATATCTTCATTTTGGGATGTTATGGCGGCTGGTGTCTGGGGCCGGATATTGTATGGTGTGTTGGGGGGGGGAAGCGGGTTGTGTGTGTCTCTGTGTGTGTCGGATGTTCATTTCACTACGAATTGAAAGGTCGCGCGCGCACACACACACACACAAATACACAGAGAGAGAGAGAGAGAGAGAGAGAGAGACAGACAGACATACAGACAGACGCATGCATGCATGCACGCACGCACACGCACGCGCACACGCACACACGCACAGATACCATTTACCAGAATCCAAACCACAAGATCGGGCAGAGAAATACACAATCACCTCGTGAACCACTGAGCCACGCAAAAGATCACAGTCAACTTCTCGAATACTGGCGAACCTGACCAACCACACATCCGACCACGTTAAGATAAACATAATTGCTCACAATAACACCTAACCGATCACAATAACACCTGCTCAACATATAATCCCACCTGCTCACATTAACAGCTGACTGGTCACAATAACACCGGGCAGCTCATATCAGCACAGATTGCTCACAACAATAATTTTCTATCAAAATAACCCAATAACGGTCAGTGATTGCTCAGAGTAACACTGACCCACTACTAACCCACTACCCACTGACTCACCACTTACTCACAAAGTATATCATCACTGACAATATGAGACAGCAACACGTCCAGGTAAGTTCTACTTAATCCTTATCCAGGTAACACATTGACGTCCTAAAGATTTCCAATGATAATCACCAAGTCCAGGTAGAGTCTGTTTATTGACGTTCTCATTGATCATCAACTGTCATATGACAACTGTCATCTATTTTTGCCTCACCTATTACCCTATACTATATCGTAATAAGGTTTCCCAGAAAGACAGATCTCAAAGATAATTATGGTTTCTGCTGTAAATGACGGCACAATTGTAAAGATAATATCAATTTATATTCCATTATTCCGTTTGTCTAGTCAACAAAGTAAATAGTTGTACTTATTTGTTAAAACTTTTAAAAACCTTTATAATTGTACTATTAATACTAAATGTGTTACTTGTTTCGCTTCCCAAACTCGCAACTTGGTGTATTAACATTGTTGGTGAATTTTGATTTATGGATGATGTAGGCCTGATATCAACATTATCAGACTAATATTAATTAGGCGAAGGGGATAATAGCTAACATCTTGTTGTCGAAGATTTACGACCAATTATATCCTTTTTTATGCTTATAACAGTTTTAAAACAGCTGTTAGTCGAAGAGGCTTAAAATACTACGGTCATTGACCCTAATAAGGGCTCGATTCAAATAAGAGCCCAGTAGTCAGTAAAACTGGTATCGAAACACCTAAACTCCCCGGGGGGTAACTAGAGTATTTCAGACCTAAACATAAACATATTTGGGTATTTCTACAACTAGATGGCACCAGTTGTCTTATTGACTGTTCAGCTGTCTCCAAAACAGACTAGACTGTCTCCACATTTAGAGAAAGAATACGAAGCACCATTTAGATGTTAATGAATTATAACATTTCCGAAGATAACTTGTTTATCCAATTCATGCACATTCCGGACGTCATACAGGAGGCCACATCTGCCGCTAGAACGTCGTAAGTTGTTCTCTCGGGTGTTGGCTTACGTCACCGGGGTCCAATGGATTTGTTATTCATTTCCCAATTTATTCGACCGAGTTAGGCGCGTAGCCTCTCGTGGCTATGACTCGGCGTTCGTCGTATGAATATCTTTGCGATTATTGGTGATCGATGGCAAAACTATCGATCTTCGACTCGGCCGCGTCGTAAGTGACGTAACGCGTCGCAAGCCCGGCGCGAACAGCGGAACTAGTTGTTGGCAGGCGGAAGTTGATGACCGCCATTGGGTAAAAAAAAACCCGCAGGCAAATTGGAACGGTAATGGACGGATAGTGAAACCAGTGAACGGAGAAATAAAGACCGAACAGAGAGGAAGAGAGCACTAACTAGATGGTGCGTGTAATTACAATATAGAATATACAATAACCTATCATATCTCTCAGATAACTAACTAGCTAAGTGTATATTACTGTTTGTTGTGGTCTGGGGGAGGTGGGGGCGAAGAAGGGGGGGGGGTCCTCCTCATTTCGGTTAGAAGTGATACAGTAATTGCGACTTTGGAAGTGTTGCCGCGTTTTACCGTAATCTTGCTTTTTCTCGCCCGCAGGAGGCCAGTTCCGGTTGCCGGTCACGTGATCCGAGTGTATCACGTGCTAGGACGCTTAGTTATCCCCGAAGCTTGCTGACATAATGGGAATATTAGTCACGTGATATCACATGTGTTGATAATAGACTTTATTGTCTTGCTTTCCCCCGAAGTATACATAAAGCTACGGCTAAATAAGACATTTACTTAATGATAATGATTATTGTTATTATTGTTAGTACTTCTGCTATTATTATTGCTAATATTTCTTTTAGGATTGCTACTGCTAATACTAGTACTGTTTTACCTATGTTATATATATATATATATATATATATATATATATATATATATATGGGGGTGGCTTATGCCATTAGGGGGTAATTATTATATATATTCTACAATAATTTATTTATTAATAACAAATTATGTTTATTCCTCAGATTATTTACGATGTCAGCTGACCCCAGGATGACCCCGAAATGAAGTTCTCTGTTCTGTGTTATGTTCGTGTCACGTGTTTAGTTCGCGTCATGTGATGTCTTTATGCTCACGTGTAATATGTCCGTGTATGTATGTGTGTATGTATGTATGTGTCTACATAATATTTAAATGTGTGCGTGCGCGTGCGTGTGCAGGTGCGAATCGGATTTGGTTTAAATTGTTGTATGACATTTTATCACGTGTCCATCAATCAAGTTCCTTAACCAGTTCTTCTCAGGCCTTTTGAATATTTGGTGCTATTGACAATCATCGCAAACTGTATTGTGTTAGCTTTAGAAGAACATTTACCAGAGTCAGACCAAACACCGCTCTCCTTGGAGCTGGTTAGTATAATTATCATTAATAATATTATCTGTACAAGATTATTAGACAAAGACACTAAAATCTGCTCTTCTACAAGATATCTCATGAATATTTGTGTTTCTTACTGTCATATAGGTTGTTCATATTTCAATAATGTTGTCGATATGGCAGCGTTGAAACTGAATATATATATATATATATATAAACACAGAATGTATTATATAGTAATTAATTCATTATTTTCTTTACATTATCAGGAGAAAACCGAAGTGTACTTTCTAGGTATATTCTGTGTTGAAGCCTTGTTAAAAATAGTGGCTTTAGGCTTTGTTCTACATAAAGGGGCTTACCTGAGAAACGTGTGGAACATCATGGATTTCGTCGTAGTAGTGACAGGGTGAGTATCTGAAAGTACTCAATTTGAAAGTAATCGGTCTGAAAGTAATACTAACAATAATAATAATAATAATAATAATAATAATATCATTTACTATAATAATAATAATAATAAGAGTAGATCTATCTATTTAATAGCTAACATAAGTTCGGTTATAACTTATTACGTTCGTTGTAATTATGGCAGCACTTATCTAACAAATGTAATGTGTTTTTTCCCTTAAATTTGGTGCCTTCGTTATATAGATATATATGTGTGTGTTCTATGTGTATGTGTATTAATTACTAATATATCATAATTATAGTTCGTACGCAAATGCCATGTCACCATGACTCAGCAATATTAACAAGTCACAGTCTGTTCACACACACAGCAGTGATGAAGTTAGCCGTATAATCTTCATATAACTATGATTTTAGTTAGGGTTCCCCCTCCCCCCATACAGTACTTATACCCAACCAGTTCATTCTTATCTAGTTTATAGAACAGGTCAAGGCACAGTCTCACCATCCTCGTTTATGTCGCGCGTATTGATCACGTGATGCATCATCGTCACGTGATTGCGCACGGTCATGTGACGGTTGATGGTCGTCAGTCATTTTCTCCCCGAGCGGAATGTATAATTTCGTTCCGAAGCCAAGCCAGACCTTCTTATTATGCAATGGTCACGGTGTTTCATTTGTTTTTCGTTTGAAATCTCATTTTGTTACCAATGAAGCAGGTCTGCCTTGAGATAGCTATCATTTCTGCTTTATTTAAATATTTCGACATTATGTATTCGATTCTAACGGCTCGGTTATTCCATTATTCTTAAACGGATCATATTTATTATGACTAAGTCATGGCGTAGGGTTTTCCATTCTGTTTTAATTTTCCGTGTTCTCATTCCTAAATTGGCTACAAACTATTAGCGCGTTGCTGTGTTGTATAGGTTGATTAGCGCATCTTAACAACTTCGATTGCATGTATTTATATATTTATTTACAGTTTAATGTAACTTACCTTGTACTTTACAATATCGGTACACAGGTGTCTGGTTTAACATCAGCTTCGCCACGTTAGGTGGTCCATTGCTGATCCGGCCATTGTCGAATCAGGATCGACTTGTTGCTTCTTTGGCAATCATTCCTCCCACCTCACATTAATCCTATTCAAGTCCACACGTTCTACCTTTGCTCTCTTTCGATGGATAGTCACAGACACGGTACATCTGTGGACGTTGGTTTCTGGATGTGATCTTTAATCTGTTTTGGGAAGATCGATCTTTCTTTCGACATCTCCTTTGGGTATTATAGCCCTTTTCCTGTCGCCTGTCTTTTACCTGTTTATCTATCTGACTGTCTGTCTGTCTGCCTGTTAATTGTATCTATGTATTTTGTCTGTCTTTGTCCGTCTGTATGTCTGTCTGTCTGTCTGCCTCCCACTTTTCTCTCTCTCACTCATTCTCTAGCCATCTCTCCATATATATATATATATATATATATATATATATATATATATATATATATATATATATATATACTTTCCAATAGCAACTGAGCATCTACTAAGAAAGAAGCCTTTTTTCACCGTATTGATAAGCTGCAAAATACATAAATTTATCATGAACCTCAGACAACCAAACTCAATGCAAATAGCAAACCCTGCCGTAATGACAGGACTTAAACATCGCTATACACATCATCACTCAGCCGAAACCTTGATTTGGAAACTACACGATATATATATATATATATATATATATATATATATATATATATATATATATTACATCTATAGTATACATATATTTGTAACCCAGTCCCAGTATATATATATATATTATATATATATATATATATATATATATTTCATCTATCTTTTTGACCAATGTGACTCAGTATATACATTATATATATATATATATATATATATATATATATATATATCTTTGAACCCATTTCTCTGTATATCTATTTATCTATGCATCTATCTATCTATCTATCTATCTATCTATCTAACTATCTAAATGTTTATCTACTTCTCGCCTATCCCAGGCATCGAACCCATCACCCCCAGAACAATGTTTGCATGTAAACTAAACGAGAATTTTGTCTTTTTCTCAATCCAGGTTGCTAGCTCTGTTTATAGAAGACTTTAACCAGCCTGCCCTCAGGGCAATACGAGTTCTTCGTCCCCTAAAGCTGGTTACTGGCTTTGAAAGTAAGTCGCCCGACAGGCTGGGCAACTCACCGGCCACGTGACTGGGGGACCGCGGTCACGTGCCCCGGTCCCCGTCACGTGGCAGCCACCCGGCCTCCCACCGAAACACCCACCCTCTTCCGGATTTCGTAGATAAGCAGTAACCTAGTGGATGAGGGTGACCCCCCTGGGCTAGCCTGGGGGGGGCTCCTTTCTATCTTTCTATCTCTCTATCTATACCTCTGTGTTGGTGTTTTTGTTCTATAGCACTTTTATTGGATTTTTGTTTCTCGGTTGTCTGTTAGCTGTTCGTGAGTCTGTAGCGAAGTGGCGTGTATTTTTGTATTCACCCAGGCGGTGCAGAGCCGGACAGCTGGGCTACTGAGATCCAGCTGGGCCACATATGCAACCCACCCAGCTGGACACCCGCTCACCCGGCCACCCATCTATATGGGTGGCCGTCATTAGTATATGGTAGATGTTAATTGGTTAGACTATCCAAGGTGAAGGTCATTCTGCACCAGGCTCTTATGTGCATTATATATATATATATATATATATATATATAGGCACGCGGGCACGCACGTACACAGATACACACGGGAATGTGTGTACATATATGCAGCTATATGTAAACATGTATCATACTTATACGGTATATGTAATCAGACAATAATCAGACATACACATACCCCCTCCCCTCTCTTATATATACCTATACAAAACCTTCACGCATGCATATATATATATATATATATATATATATATATATATATCCCAGCTTATTCACGTTGTAAGCAGGATACTCAGCCACCCACCCACCCATTGTATTATCCATATCTATACATACTTATACTTTACGTATTTGTACTTAATGATACATTTCTATACTTTTTTCGTACTTTTATACATCATTAATATAACGTTTGTCATCACTTATACACATCTGTACCCTTACCTGTACATACCTACCACCGATGTATACATAGGTATGCATATATATATATATATATATATATATATATATATATAAACTAAATCATATACCTGTCTGCGCACAGAAATATAAATACAAGATATGATGATGATGATGATGATGTAAGTTTATCAACACATCCTGGCTAGCAGAAGCTTTTGAAAAGCGCAATATAAATTTATTTATACCAAAAAAAAATTGCTACCAACAACTTATTTTTAAATGTTGACGGCGATACACCAGTCATTGAAATCGAGACAGGTTTCTTTTTACATATCAGTATCATACATCAGTGTGACTCGACATGGTTTACATATCAGTATCATACATCGTTGTGACTCGACATGGTTTACATATCAGTATCATACATCGGTGTGACTCGACATGGCTTACATATCAGTATCATACATCAGTGTGACTCGACATGGTTTACATATCAGTATCATACATCAGTGTGACTCGACATGGTTTACATATCAGTATCATACATCGATGTGACTCGACATGGCTTACATATCAGTATCATACATCAGTGTGACTCGACATGGTTTACATATCAGTATCATACATCGATGTGACTCGACATGGTTTACATATCAGTATCATACATCAGTGTGACTCGACATGGTTTACATATCAGTATCATACATCGATGTGACTCGACATGGTTTACATATCAGTATCATACATCAATGTGACTCGACATGGTCTACATATCAGTATCATACATCAATGTGACTCGACATGGTTTACATATCAGAATCATATATCAGTGTGACTTGACATGGTTCACCTGTTTTAATATACGCATATATGTTTGTATAACTATATACGTATATATCTGCATATGTATGTTAATAACTTTTGCCTCGTTGGTGTACTAGTACTGATCAGCATTATTATGTAGATATATAGATATAGATATTTACGTATTTATATGTTTACATATTTACAAATAGTGCTTTGCTGTTTCTAAAGTCATTTCCGTTCGCTCTCTAGCGCCCCTAGCGGTGATGATGTAGCCTAGATACCCTATGTTATATATATATATATATATATATATATATGCTAGGCAACCCTTTGTTATCAGAAGTTTGTGCTGGTTTTTGCGATAGAACAACAACATTTGCAGCATATGGCAGCATGCAGCATGTGACCTGATCAATTATCATATTTATATTCGTGTTAATTTTTCTTGTATTATTGCTACGATATATATATATATATATATATATATATATATGATTTATTGAGCAGCAGGGCATCGTGTTATTAGTGTATTAGGCTAGCATGCAGTGAACAGTCCTGTCATATAGATTTGTTGTTTTGTTTCCATGACAACAAACCGATTTGTCACCTTGTTTTTTATACTTCGTCCGCTTTCGTTTGTTATTGTACATATATCACAGGCCAATACGTGTACGTGCGTGCGTGTGTGTGGTGTGTGTGTGTGTGTCTCCCTTCCCCCCCTTATGTGGTGTGTTTGTGTGTGTGTGTGTGTGTGTGTTGTCTGTGTGTGCCCCCCCCCTCTGTGGTGTGTGTGTGTGTGTGTGTTTGATCTGAATGCGTGCTTACATGTTTGTCTATGTCTATATAGATGTGTTTTCTCATCATCATCATCAGCATCATCATCATCGTAACCAGCTGTTTTACTATATCTAGCTATAGGGCTACCCACACAGATAGCTAACCTTATCTATATATTTATATTATTCCTAATCAACCATTTTTACCTGATGATATATTAGTTAACTGTTAGAGTCATACAGATATTAACTAACATTAATACCTGGACAGGTGATAATCCACCTACGTCACGTTAACTGAAATAAACACCCTTATAACACCAGATAGAAATAAGCCAGTGGTATAGTTACTGAAATATAACATCAACATCAACTTATAGCAACATATAACATCAAGTGGGATTAAAGTCCTTTATGACAACTTGTTTGAAAATATCACTTATCACCCGATAATTAAATAGTAACCTCTTATCACACCTAGTCAAGTAGTAAAGCCTTAGTACACCTAATCAAATAGTAACCCCTTATCACACCTAGTCAAGTAGTAAGGCCTTAGTACACCTAATCAAATAGTAACCCGTTATCACACCTAGTCAAGTAGTAAGGCCTTAGTACACCTAATCAAATAGTAACCCCTTATCACACCTAGTCAAGTAGTAAGGCCTTAGTACACCTAATCAAATAGTAACCCCTTATCACACCTAGTCAAGTAGTAAGGCCTTAGTACACCTACTCAAATAGTAACCCCCTATCACACCTAGTCAAGTAGTAAGGCCTTAGTACACCTAATCAAATAGTAACCCCTTATCACACCTAGTCAAGTAGTAAGGCCTTAGTACACCTAATAAAATAGTAACCCCTTATCACACCTAGTCAAGTAGTAAGGCCTTAGTACACCTAATCAAATAGTAACCCCCTATCACCCCTAGTCAAGTAGTAAGGCCTTAGTACACCTAATCAAATAGTAACCCCTTATCACACCTAGTCAAGTAGTAAGGCCTTAGTACACCTAATGAAATAGTAACCCCTTATCACACTTAATGATATATACACAACCGTATCACGATTAGTGAAAAAGTGAGAGTGATTAGAGAGAAAGTAACTTCTCACCACACCTGCTGAAATAACAATCCCTTATCAAACATAGTGATTTTATAACCCCTATAACATCTGATAAGGAAATACGTTCTACTAAAGCTACTCATCTGAGCAGTAATTGTAAGGTAATTATTTCTTATCAGGTTTAATTACCTTTTGATCAACAGTGAAATAATACTCCTTATAAGAACAACCCCTATTGTTTAATGGGGTGATAAGGACATATCCCAGCAACGAAGGACAGTTCGCGTATCTTCCTTCTTACATCAGTAAATGATGCCTTATCAGGTTCAGTGGGATGGTAGCCCCTTATCAGCCAAACTGATAAAATTACTCCTTATCAGTTACTGATTGTTGTTAGATAGGGAACCTGAACACTTACTGAACTTAGGTGTATGTATGTATGCGCGCGCGCGTGTGTGTGAGTGTGTCCCTACTAACAACCTCGACCAAGTCTGTTTACCAATCTTAAAGTTGCCAGATCGCCAAAAACCACGCACAACTTGTTGACAACAAAGTGTCGCATTTCAGCTCAAGTGTTCATCAAAACGTCAACGTTCAGTGTCAGACAGATTCCTCTTAGTGACAACTGGACGCACGTCAATCCTTTTTTAGACAAAAACAATAATACAAACAGAACAATACGTGCCTTCGTCGAGGTCGTGTTGTCTTCAGAACAGCATCCAAATTCGAAAACACTAGCCGGACTCTACGAGTTTGGCCCCCATTTTAAAAACCAGCCCATCTGCACCACAGTTTCCCTTCTCCAGTAAAGCATTGACGTGCTCCAGAACTTTCCCCACCCTAGTACTGCCTCGGGTCACTCGAGCTGCGGTCCAGCCAATAGGAGACTTGTTAGAAAGCGTAGCCATGGAAACGGACGCCGTCAAGCAATCCCGCCAATCAGAAGGCGGGTTACATGTTGTCGCCAATAGTTGTTGACGAATGACGTCTCTTGTTTCGTCCCCACCAGGTTCATAACCTTATTTGCAAGTAGTACTTTTGATTTGAGAACCCTACGCGCTGTACGAGTGCTCAGACCTTTAAAGCTGGTTTCCGGCATCCCAAGTATGTATTTTTTCCTTGTAAAGGCTAGCTGTGCTTTGAAATTGCTCGAACATTTTGATAATTTCATGGTTTTTTAAAAGCTGTTTTTATACGTTTTTGTTTGTTTGTTTGTTTGTATGTTTGTATGCTAGACGCATATTTTGTATGAAGACTGCAGCATTTTGTTTACTAGATGTTTGCCTTTTTCGATGTCATTTTTCTTGACGACCTGATTCATTTTTTAATGACTGATGTTATAAGCGGCCGAACATGGCCGCCGCTGATGACTTGTATAATTTATTGTCGTTATAGCTTTCAGTATGCCGATGTTGTTGATATGGCTAACGTATTAGTGTTTATTAGTTATTAAGCCTTCTTCGTTAATTTACAGTTATAAGATTGGTGGAGCTTCGTTTGTTAGTTCAGTGGAGTGACCGTTTAACTTTAAGTCGTTACTTTGGCTCTTATAGAAAATTCTACTTTCAGAATATGTTTGATTTCTTTCTTTTAGTAATTCTTACTGTTTTACTTTCTTATGACATTATTGCTATTATTATTATTATTATTATTATTATTATTACAGCTTTTATAATGGTGCTATTACTACTACTTCTACGAATACTACCATTGATACCACTAGTACTAATACTACTACTACTAACACCACTGATACTATTACTATTATTATTAAAGGAATAGTCCACCTTTAGTTCAAATTCTCAGGACTAATACACCTATACTCACAAATATAATAAATAATGTCTAAACGATGACCCATATATTAAATAATCCAGTTCAAAGTTCAAACTATGTCATGAATAATATACAACCATATCAGTTTGAGTCAGAAGGAACCTTACAAGAGGAAGATAATTAAAAATGGCTGAGATATTAATGATCAAAGAAACTATAATCCGCGTCATTCTAGAGAGCGCTCATGTGACGTCGGAGCATTTGATACTTCTCCTTGGCGTCTTCGAATGTGACTTCCGGTGCAGCCGTAATGGCGGCCCTCCAGTAAATTAGTTTATTTCTCTATAGTTATGATATCAGGTATATTTCGTGATTATTGTAGAAAGTTTTGTTACTGTTCTAAGCATTACATACTTACAAAAGAATTCTGAAGGAGGACTATCCCTTTAAATGTGCTGATGTGTCGTAAAATAACATTCACCCATCCAGCCATACTACTACTACTACTACTACTACTATTATTATTATTATTACGACTACTACACTATTACTTCTACGACTAATACCACTAATACTATTATTATTATTATTATTATTATTATTATTACGACTACTACGATTGATACTACTATAACTACTCATACTACTACTACCACTACTTCTAGATCTACTACTGCTACTTGACCTTGTTATGTTGACGCCATAAAATGTGCTATGCTAATACGATCACGTGATCTTTCAAATTTACATGAGGTATCTTTTACTACATCCCATTCTATTATCTGTCGTTTAATCTTTATCTAACAAAGATAAACGATGTCAGTATCTGATGATGCCAAACATACGATGACGTCATCAGCGTCGCCTAACGATACACTCGTTCTGTAATGTCTTTGTTTATTGATAATAACGTTCAGGTCATTTTGTTTGTTTGTTTGTTCGTTCGTTTGTTTATTTGTTTGTCCGTCTGTTTGTCAATCTGTCTATTTGTTCGTTCGTCAGTTCATTTATCATAAAGAGTATTATGTCTAATATTACAGCGCCCTGGATCTTATTACATAGAGTAATTAGTGTGTGTGTGTGTGTGTGTGTGCGTGTGCGTGTGTGTGTGTGTGTTTGTCTGTCTGTTAATTGGTTAGTAGCTCTATACCTATATATGTACACTATTATATTGTTACTATCTAACCTTTGACATTTTTATTCACATATTGTTATGTATTTATATTATCATGTTATTATTATTTTTTTTATATATATATATATATATATATATATATATATATATATATATATATATATATATACATTATAATTTAAGTACATCATAATTATAAAATTTTACAAACGATTCATATAACTTCATTTATAAAACTAAAAACGTTATTATCATATTTTAAGAATATCATTAATCCATATTTTTTCTGAATGTTATCAGTTTTGTCGTATGAATTGTCTTTAATGTACTAAGGAAGTATTTTAGACATCAGTGTCACACACATAGCATTGTTCCTATTGGATTGACCGGTCATTGGCGATAAATCTAACCAATTAAAGCCCATCTAATAATCCAGCCCGGCCCACCAATATGGCGGCGCCCAATGGATCCATTTCCGGTAACTCTTTACGTTTGAATGTTTTAAAACTGTCCCTCGCATGGTCTAATTATTGTCATTTCGACGAAACAAAACAGAAATATCAGAAGGCCAGCTCGTAAGGGAAATGCTTGTTGTGCTGTTTTAATCGGTACTATATCCGGTGATCTAGATTACTGATCCCGAAATGCTTTTGTCGTCGTCTAGGCCTTCAGGTGGTGTTGAAGTCCATCATTCGGGCGATGGCTCCCTTGCTCCAGATTGGGTTGTTGGTGCTGTTCGCTATTGTCATCTTCGCCATTATAGGCCTCGAGTTCTACAGCGGTGCTTTTCATTCTACATGTACAAATAAAGAAACAGGTGAGACACTGATTATTGTATAGGTAGAAATAAAGAAACAGGTGAGACAGTGATTATTGTATAGGTAGAAATAAAGAAACAGGTAAGACACTGATTATTGTATAGGTACAAATAAAGAAACAGGTGAGACACTGATTATTGTATAGGTGCAAATAAAGAAACAGGTGAGACAGTGATATTGTATAAGTACAAATAAAGAAACAGGTAAGACACTGATTATTGTAGAGGTTTAAACAAAGAAACAGGTAAGACGGTGATTATTGTTTAGGTTTAAACAAAGAAACAGGTGAGACGGTGATTACTGTTTAGGTTTAAACAAAGAAACAGGTAGTGTGTTGATTATTGATAAGGCATAAACAAGGAAACAGGCTAACTACATTATTTCATTAATTACAACTCGTACACCTATTATCTATACCATCAGATATAAATCGTACATATAATCAACTCTGATTACTAAAGTAACAAATGTGTAATCCAACACGTCAACACGCCAACTGCCGGAAGGATGAGTACCGGCTATTCGATACCTAACTGTATCCAAAGAAGTTTTTTGGTCTACCTTTTCTTTATCTCTAATCTTCCTTGTTTCTTACCTTTGTCATCAAGGACTTCATGATTCAAATGGTGAGAGAGATCTGACACCTTGTGCTGTCGCATCAGAAGGTGGACCGGGTAGTTTCCAGTGTGACGCCAATATATCCGAGTGTAAATTCTATTGGGTCGGCCCTAACCACGGTATAACAAGCTTCGATAATATAGGATTCGCCATGTTAACTGTGTTCCAATGTATTACAATGGAAGGCTGGACTACAGTATTGTATTATGTAAGTACGGGTTGGATGTAGAACTACTACTTACCAAGGTTGGGTTAATTACTATAAACAAAATACAATTTTTACATTACATTGTAAAATACAATGTAAAATATTGTAAAAAAGTTAAAAACCTCATTCATTATAACAATCAGCCAATTCTAGTAGTCTTAATGAATGTCGTTCAACACATTTATGTGATAGTATATTTCAGGTTAACACACTATTCAATATTTGACACATGAATTTGTACACGAACACTAGAAATATAGCAAAATACTTACATTTATCGTTCTTCTGTACACAAAATGAATAATGTCCATCTGAACAGTGAATAGTCTAATTCAACACTATCTCTGAGAATATTATAGCACAATATCAGCTTAAAAGGTTTCCTGTTGCCTAGATGACTGGGCACTTTTGTGTGAATATTTCCAAAGTTGAAAAATATTGAATTTTGGGTAGTTGACTTATGCCAGCTTTGTTATCTTGCTGATGGGTACACTTTTAAAAATGTTCCCATATGGAACTCTTTGACCTTCCACCTTTATACATTACTAAAGGTTAGATATCAAATAATAATCACAGTAATAGTTCAAACTTTTCTATAATATAAGTCAACATACAGATATGTATGAAAGTGATCATGAGAAAGTGTACTACTGCTACTATTACTACTACTATTACTACTATTACTATTGTCCCAAGAAAAAATGACAGCTACTAATACTACTATAATTACTACAACTAGTTATTTATGTGATGATGATGATGATGATGATGATGATGATGATGATGTTTGTTTGTTTTCCAGACAAACGACGCACTTGGCAGCAACTTTAACTGGATTTATTTTGTACCTCTTATAATCCTTGGTTCGTTCTTTATGCTCAACCTAGTGCTTGGTGTACTCAGTGGGTAAGTGATACGTCATGATTACGTCATATCACCTGATAACTGATACAGTCGAGCCTGGTTTAGCCGAACAGCTGGGGGGGTCACTATCTTATGTCGGTTGATCGAGAGTTCGGTTTATCGAGTTAGCGGCTGGATCAGGCGATGCGTCATTGTGTCATTTAGTGCAGGCCTAGTCTGGGGGGGGGTTTACTAAAGTAAAACGTTCTATTTATGATTGTTCAGAAATATATTTCATTTAGCTCCTCTGTGTTCGTCATTTACTGTTATTTATGTTGTGTGTGTGTGTGTGTGTGTGTGTGAAAGAAAGGGGACAGCTTTTGAGAAACAAAGGTGTTAGTGTTGTTCTCATACAAAACACTTCCATGTTTGTCGCCAGTGTACATATAACATTGATTGATACGGGCTTCCTGTAATGTATAAACTGATACACACACCACCACTACCATCATTTAATACGGCATATCTACAGATACCGCTCCCCGTAACATAACACCACTTGCGCATTGATATGGCCCCCATCTCACAACAACCAGAGATACACTGACACTCGCCCGCTATCTCATAACACCGCGTAGGCACTGATATAGTCCCCAATCTCACAGCACCGGATAAGATACCAACGAATTCCCTGATACCATGACAGGACATAAACACTCATACGGGTGGCCATCTCATTCATAACATCTCACAAACACAGACACGTCCGTCCCATCTCATAACACCACGCGGTCACCAGCTCTTGCTCTCTACCTCATAACATTACATTTATACCTACTGACCCCCAACCTTTAGTCCACGAGACAGACTTCGGGATATTGTCATCCCATCGCTTCAGCTTTCTGTACCTGATATAGCTACAACGGTGGTTGACATCGCTATTTCGTCCTTCCAAACCGTTCTCGTACCTAAATTGTCATTTCCTTTTTTAGAATTGTATTATTTGCCAAAAGAAAAGCCTCGCCGACGATTTAAGATGTTTATTTTAAGTTCGCCGGTTAACCGGTTCGATTTCTGAAGGACGTCATCGGTCGACGTGACGTCACAGCGGGAAGACCTATCGACGAATCGCTTACAAAAGGGGGCCCCGTTCGGTTGGTTCCTCTTCACGCCGACAGATGTCGTTGGCACACAGCGAGAAGGGTTACGAGTCGTAGCCGGAAGTGACCTTCAGTAGAGCTGAACCGGGATAATCAATGGCTGACTTCGTTAAGGGTGACTGGCTCATATCACGTGACATCTCTCTTTATATATATATATATATATATATATATATATATATATATATATATATATATATATATGATAGATAGATAGATAGATAGCTTGTAAAGTCAAATGGTGCCATGTTATATATCAAGATGACAGTATCCCAGACAGAATCCCAGACAATAGCGTGACAAAGCACAATACAAACACACCTTCTACACCATGATGTTACCACGTGATCGCATAATATGCCAGTATGTCGGTAGGTGGCAGCACTAGTCAGATTTTGGCGGATCCTATATAAAGACGGCACAACAATTTAGAAACAATAGTGAGCTCCGGTGGCCTAGCGGTTAAGCACCCGGCACTTGGTGCCAACGGTCGCAGGTTCGAACCCCGCAAGAGGTCGAAACTTTTCCAGAGATTAATTTCTCGGCTCACTACATCGTGGGTGGCTGACCACGTTAAATGGTGCTGCCGTCTCCACTGAATTATTTAAAATAAAGAGGGACGTTAAAAACTCCCTAAAACACTCTGGTAGTGACCACCCTCAGGGTATTTCGGCTCTATCTTTCCGTACTGCTCCCCTGTGAGTGGTGGGGAGGAGTTTCTCAACCACTCCAACATAGAGGCTGTGCTGATTAAGCGACAGCCTGGGGATTCTCCCCGAACAACAAAACCAAACCAACCAACCTTAGAAACAATCCTCGTTAGACTTGATCGTGTGTGTGTGTGTGCGCGCGCGCGCTCGTTCGCATCCGTCCCTCCGTGTGTGTGTGTGTGTGTATGCATGCGTCGACACAGTCACGTGCTACTACATCATATCAATATGATTTCAGTGAATTTGCTAAAGAGAGAGAACGAGTAGAAAACCGACGAGCTTTCTTAAAATTACGAAAACATCAACAAATAGAGAGAGAGCTGAATGGTTATCTAGAGTGGATATGTAAAGCTGGTGAGTAGGAGAAATTGATAACAACAACAACATTAACAACAACAATAACAACGGTAACAACAACAATAATAACAACAATAACGTCATCAATAACAACAACGGTAACA